>OY821517.1:3465000-3630000 GCA_963682025.1 Cordilura impudica | reverse complement strand
TTAATTTTTGATTTTTAATATTTAAATTTTAATTTTTAATTTTTAATTTTTTAATTTTTAGTTTTTAATTTTAATTTTTAATTTTTAATTTTTAATTTTTAATTTTTAATTTTTAATTTTTAATTTTTAATTTTTAATTTTTAATTTTTAATTTTTAATTTTTAATTTTTAATTTTTAATTTTTAATTTTTAATTTTTAATTTTTAATTTTTAATTTTTAATTTTTAATTTTTAATTTTTAATTTTTAATTTTTAATTTTTAATTTTTAATTTTTAATTTTTAATTTTTAATTTTTAATTTTTAATTTTTAATTTTTAATTTTTAATTTTTAATTTTTAATTTTTAATTTTTAATTTTTAATTTTTAATTTTTAATTTTTAATTTTTAATTTTTAATTTTTAATTTTTAATTTTTAATTTTTAATTTTTAATTTTTAATTTTTAATTTTTAATTTTTAATTTTTAATTTTTAATTTTTAATTTTTAATTTTTAATTTTTAATTTTTAATTTTTAATTTTTAATTTTTAATTTTTAATTTTTAATTTTTAATTTTTAATTTTTAATTTTTAATTTTTAATTTTTAATTTTTAATTTTTAATTTTTAATTTTTAATTTTTAATTTTTTAATTTTTAATTTTTAATTTTTAATTTTTAATTTTTAATTTTTAATTTTTAATTTTTAATTTTTAATTTTTAATTTTTAATTTTTAATTTTTAATTTTTAATTTTTAATTTTTAAATTTTTAATTTTTAATTTTTAATTTATAATTTATAATTTTTAATTTTTAATTTATAATTTTTAACTTTTAATTTTTAATTTTTAATTTTTAATTTTTAATTTTTAATTTTTAATTTTTAATTTTTAATTTTTAATTTTTAATTTTTAATTTTTAATTTTTAATTTTTAATTTTTAATTTTTAATTTTTAATTTTTAATTTTTAATTTTTAATTTTTAATTTTTAATTTTTAATTTTTAATTTTTAATTTTTAATTTTTAATTTTTAATTTTTAATTTTTAATTTTTAATTTTTAATTTTAATTTTTAATTTTTAATTTTTAATTTTTAATTTTTAATTTTTAATTTTTAATTTTTAATTTTTAATTTTTAATTTTTAATTTTTAATTTTTAATTTTTAATTTTTAATTTTTAATTTTAATTTTTAATTTTTAATTTTTAAATTTTTATTTTTAATTTTGACCAAGCGTATCTTATTTATCTTACAACGCTATGTGTGTGTTTATTAAATTTGTTAATGTGTTTGCAAAACAAAAACAAGTAAGAGTATTTTTAATTTTTATTCTTTAATTTTTAATTTTAATTTTTAATTAATAATTTTTAATTTAAAATTTTTAATTTTTGATTTTTAATTTTTAAATTTTAACTTTTAATTTTTAATTTTTAATTTTTAATTTTTAATTTTTAATTTTTAATTTTTAATTTTTAATTTTTAATTTTTAATTTTTAATTTTTAATTTTTAATTTTTAATTTTTAATTTTTAATTTTTTAATTTTTAATTTTTTAATTTTTAATTTTTAATTTTTAATTTTTAATTTTTAATTTTTAATTTTTAATTTTTAATTTTTAATTTTTAATTTTTAATTTTTAATTTTTAATTTTTAATTTTTAATTTTTAATTTTTAATTTTTAATTTTTAATTTTTAATTTTTAATTTTTTATTTTTAATTTTTAATTTTTAATTTTTAAATTTTTAATTTTTAATTTATAATTTATAATTTATAATTTATAATTTTTAATTTTTAATTTTTAATTTTTAATTTTTAATTTTTAATTTTTAATTTTTAATTTTTAATTTTTAATTTTTAATTTTTTATTTTTAATTTTTAATTTTTAATTTTTAATTTTTAATTTTTAAATTTTTATTTTTAATTTTGACCAAGCGTATCTTATTTATCTTACAACGCTATGTGTGTGTTTATTAAATTTGTTAATGTGTTTGCAAAACAAAAACAAGTAAGAGTATTTTTAATTTTTAATCTTTAATTTTTAATTTTAATTTTTAATTAATAATTTTTAATTTAAAATTTTTAATTTTTGATCTTTAATTTTTAAATTTTAACTTTTAATTTTTAATTTTAAATTTTTTAATTTTTAATTTTTAATTTATAATTTTTAATTTTTAATTTTTAATTTTTAATTTTTAATTTTTTAATTTTTAATTTTTAATTTTTAATTTTAAATTTTTAATTTTTAATTTTTAATTTTTAATTTTTAATTTTTAATTTCTAATTTTTAATTTTTAATTTTTAATTTTTAATTTTTAATTTTTAATTTTTAATTTTTAATTTTTAATTTTTAATTTTTAATTTTTGATTTTTAATTTTTAATTTTTAATTTTTAATTTTTAATTTTTAATTTTTAATTTTTAATTTTTAATTTTTAATTTTTAATTTTTAATTTTTAATTTTTAATTTTTAATTTTTAATTTTTAATTTTTAATTTTTAATTTTTAATTTTTAATTTTTAATTTTTAATTTTTAATTTTTAATTTTTAATTTTTAATTTTTAATTTTTAATTTTTAATTTTTAATTTTTAATTTTTAATTTTTAATTTTTAATTTTTAATTTTTAATTTTTAATTTTTAATTTTTAATTTTTAATTTTTAATTTTTAATTTTTAATTTTTAATTTTTAATTTTTAATTTTTAATTTTTAATTTTTAATTTTTAATTTTTAATTTTTAATTTTTAATTTTTAATTTTTAATTTTTAATTTTTAATTTTTAATTTTTAATTTTTAATTTTTAATTTTTAATTTTTAATTTTTAATTTTTAATTTTTAATTTTTAATTTTTAATTTTTAATTTTTATTTTTAATTTTTAATTTTTAATTTTTAATTTTTAATTTTTAATTTTTAATTTTTAATTTTTAATTTTTAATTTTTAATTTTTAATTTTTAATTTTTAATTTTTAATTTTTAATTTTTAATTTTTAATTTTTAATTTTTAATTTTTAATTTTTTAATTTTTAATTTTTAATTTTTAATTTTTAATTTTAATTTTTAATTTTTAATTTTTAATTTTTAATTTTTAATTTTTAATTTTTAATTTTTAATTTTTAATTTTTAATTTTTAATTTTTAATTTTTAATTTTTAATTTTTAATTTTTAATTTTTAATTTTTAATTTTTAATTTTTAATTTTTAATTTTTAATTTTTAATTTTTTAATTTTTAATTTTTAATTTTTAATTTTTAATTTTTAATTTTTAATTTTTAATTTTTAATTTTTAATTTTTAATTTTTAATTTTTAATTTTTAATTTTTAATTTTTAATTTTTAATTTTTAATTTTTAATTTTTAATTTTTAATTTTTAATTTTTAATTTTAATTTTTAATTTTTAATTTTTAATTTTTAATTTTTAATTTTTAATTTTTAATTTTAATTTTTAATTTTTAATTTTTAATTTTTAATTTTTAATTTTTAATTTTAATTTTTAATTTTTAATTTTTAATTTTTAATTTTTAATTTTTAATTTTTAATTTTTAATTTTTAATTTTTAATTTTTAATTTTTAATTTTTAATTTTTAATTTTTAATTTTTTAATTTTTAATTTTTAATTTTTAATTTTTAATTTTTAATTTTTAATTTTTAATTTTTAATTTTTAATTTTTAATTTTTAATTTTTAATTTTTAATTTTTAATTTTTAATTTTTAATTTTTAATTTTTAATTTTTAATTTTTTAATTTTTAATTTTTAATTTTTAATTTTTAATTTTTAATTTTTAATTTTTAATTTTTAATTTTTAATTTTAATTTTTAATTTTTAATTTTTAATTTTTAATTTTTAATTTTTAATTTATTTTTAATTTTTAATTTTTAATTTTTAATTTTTAATTTTTAATTTTTAATTTTTAATTTTTAATTTTTAATTTTTAATTTTTAATTTTTAATTTTTAATTTTTAATTTTTAATTTTTAATTTTTAATTTTTAATTTTTAATTTTTAATTTTTAATTTTTAATTTTTAATTTTTAATTTTTAATTTTTAATTTTTAATTTTTAATTTTTAATTTTTAATTTTTAATTTTTAATTTTTAATTTTTAATTTTTAATTTTTAATTTTTAATTTTTAATTTTTAATTTTTAATTTTTAATTTTTAATTTTTAATTTTTAATTTTTAATTTTTAATTTTTAATTTTTAATTTTTAATTTTTAATTTTTAATTTTTAATTTTTAATTTTTAATTTTTAATTTTTAATTTTTAATTTTTAATTTTTAATTTTTAATTTTTAATTTTTAATTTTTAATTTTTAATTTTTAATTTTTAATTTTTAATTTTTAATTTTTAATTTTTAATTTTTAATTTTTAATTTTTAATTTTTAATTTTTAATTTTTAATTTTTAATTTTTAATTTTTAATTTTTAATTTTTAATTTTTAATTTTTAATTTTTAATTTTTAATTTTTAATTTTTAATTTTTAATTTTTAATTTTTAATTTTTAATTTTTAATTTTTAATTTTTAATTTTTAATTTTTAATTTTTAATTTTTAATTTTTAATTTTTAATTTTTAATTTTTAATTTTTAATTTTTGATTTTTAATTTTTAATTTTTAATTTTTAAATTTTAATTTTTAATTTTTAATTTTTAAATTTTTAATTTTTAATTTTTAATTTTTAAATTTTTATTTTTAATTTTTAATTTTTAATTTTTAATTTTTAATTTTTAATTTTTATTTTTTAATTATTAATTTTTAATTTTCTTTCATATTGGCGATTTTTTTTATTTTATCGTGATAACGACAAAAAAATATGTGGCAATACTACAAACTAACATAGCTCATGGTAGTTGCGTTTGTTGGTATGATTGCATCATTGAATGTTGTTGTACAACTATTATGTTCAACCACTAAAATATTACAACAAACACACTGGGTTTTTTGTTTTTTTTAGAGCTGTCTACATATTTGTGCACATATCTTAAGACAGTGACACCCGATTTACCCCATTTTAAATATAAACCTAGTGGGAATAATGGCAAATGATGTTATCGGAACTTTGCGCAGGTAAATGGTTTATTTTGTGGTTGAGCCTGATTTCAACAGACAGACGGATATCGCTATATCGATTCAAGCTGTGATAAGGATTAAGAATATACATATATCATTATGGGGTCGGAAATTAGTTTTTTCAATGCGTTGCAAACGGAATTACAAAACTGTATATACCCTCTGCCACTCAGGTGAGGAGGGTATAAAAAATGGGTTTGTTTTCTTCATTCACAATAATAATTGTGCTGAATTGAAAAATTATTTTGAACATAAACCAATAACGCAATCGATATTTAAAAAGTGTTGAACTGTGAATTGTCTTATAAAATAATTTATTAAATGAAAAAATAAAATTTCCTATAAATTTCTATATAAATAAATAAATTACCAATATGGAAGAAAAATTATAATAAAAAAGTAAATTTAAAAAAAAAAGTGTTGTTATTAATAAAAAATTAAATAATTATTTATAGATTTAATTAAAAATAAAATTGAGTCAGATATTTACATATAACCATTTCCAATTATCCTAATTTAAATTTTTTTATTATACATGTTTTGATGAATTCCGGATATTTGTTTTATAGAAAAACTCTCTGATTAGAAAGTTTAAGCATTTTAAATAGATTTCCTATTAAATACGTTTAAAATTTGTTCCTTAATATACAATGGGTGACAATACAAAATTCTGAATTTGCAACTTTGTTTTTAAATAATTTCGCGTTAAGTTCTAAAATTCGACCGAAAGATAATAAATATGTATGTTTTTTGTGATGCCAAAACACTGGAAACTTTTGTACCAGAGTTGATAAAAACAATACAAGTAGAAGGTGGTATGAAAGAAAATGTATTAAATCTTAACCGTTATTTAAACATTTATAGTTTTTGCCGTTTTCTTTCAACTGATTTTTAAACAAATTGTATTTTTCAATAAAAAAATGGCAATATTAGAGTTTTGTGAAGAGTTAAAAATCAGAATAATAGATGATTTTACTGTGGGCCTAAAGCAAAAGAAAATTCGTGAGAAATATTCTATGAACAAATTCATAGTTTCAAAAATTATAAAGAAATATCGAGAAAGATGTACGGTGAGGACTCCAGATTTAGGCGGCAAGCCCCGTAAGACAGTATAATTTAATAGCAAGAGAGCTTAAAAAATATCTGAACATGGTACCCAAAGAGGTCACTTACAATCTGAAACTACAAAAAATATGTGCTCGAACTTTTAGGAATTTTTTTTATATATTTAAAATTTATGTTTTTATACCCTATACCACTATGTGGTTTGGGTATAATGACTTTGTGCTGCTGTTTGTAACAACCAAAAATATTTGACCTAGACCCATCTTTAATTATACCGATCGAATCAGAATCATTTTTTGAGTTGATTTAACAATGTCCGTCCGTCCGTCCGTCCGTCCGTCTGTGTGTCCATGTAAAGTTTGTAATCAAACTGCAGGTCGCAAATATGAATATATTTTGATGAAATTTGGTATATAAGCTTTTATCGGCCATGGGATGAACGCTATTGAAATTGGTGAGAATCGGTCCATGTTCAGACCTAGCCCCCATACAAATTACCCCTATGAAATCGACATAAATTGCCATAAGATCCAAATTGTCATATAGATCTTACTCAAATTGGGTTTATATGCGTTCAATACATCCATTAATGAGTAGTCCAAAAATTATCCCTTTGGCCCCATATAGGGCTGCTTCCCGATCTTCACTTAAATCTATTAAAAAACAAAAATATTGCACTGATTCTTCTCAGATTTGGTTTGTATATATTTTTGCAAAATACAAGAGACTTTTCCAAACATGATCAGGATCGGTCCATTTTTGGACCTAGTCCCCATATAGATATAGCATCCGATATGAACTTTTTCATATCTGCAGCCAAAAAAATTAATAAAAATCCCACTCAAATTTGGTTTTTGCTTATTTTCTATGTCCAGTTAGTTGGGCCTAAGAGATAGGGTTTCTAAACGCATGGTATAGGGTATCATATAGTCGGTCTAGACCGACTATAATTTTCTTACTTGTTTATTTTATAACGGTATATATTTGGAATGCTGTATATATATTCGTATACCTTTTATTAGTCATATTATGGCTTTATAGTATTAAATTGTAACAAATGGCGATGCAATTGGAAACTTTACGTTCAGTAATAACGTTGGCCAATCAATTAACGATGTGTGCGCAACATCAACAGAGCTTCTTAAGTGTGTAAAAAGTTTTTAAGTAGAAAATCATAAATGGTCAGATCATTTTCCAATTCAACTGATCTGTGATATCGTTAGAAAGGAGCAAACTCAAAAATCATGTAATTTACTACAAAGATAAAGTGGATGGAGAAAAATAAAGAAAAATATCAAGAAAAAGCACAGCAGCTTTTAGAATCAAGGAAACAACAATCAGCAGAAATAGGCTTGAAAGATAAAACTGATATTATGCGAAGCTCTTCGTGTAGTTTTGCATATAATGCAAGCGAGACATCAACAACTTTTAAAGAAAACTGGTTTGATAAAACATGCCTAAAATCTAGAGATGAGTCTTTAAAATATCTCAACTTATTCAGAAGTACAAGAGAAGAAATGCAAAAACAACAATATATCTGTGCAAATCGAAGATACAAAATTATATGTAAGGAAAGGAAGTTTTTATATTACAAGAATTTAGAGCTCAAAATAACTAATAGTACAGAATGGTGGAACATTGCTAAAGAGATAAGGGGTGAAACTAAAAACCTAAGTCCAAGTACAAACGCCGAAATGATTAGAACAACTTCAATAACTTGTTAAATCCACCTCAAATATTAAGTTACATTTATTGCGCTGCTAAATTGAAGAACGATTCGGACTTAGATGCTGAAATAACATTATATGAAGTTAGGAAAGTAATATCAAAAGCAAAATGTTATAAAGCACCTGGCATAGATAGAATTCCCTATGAATATTTCAAAAATGCACCTTTAAACCTGTTACAAGAATTATCTAGGGCATATAACCGAACATTTGAGGCTGGCAGCGTGGATGACACATTTCTAATCAGTGTTATTTTTCCAATTTACAAAAAGGGTGACAATGCCATCCCAAATAATTATAGAGGTATTTCATTCATGAATTGTATCACCAAAATTATGAAGGGTATATTGAATGTAAGATTGTTTGCTTGAAAAACATAATCAGCCCAATTCTAAACGAAAATTCCGCATGAAATTTCTCATTTCTCCCTTTTCCCCTATTATGAATAAAAATTCCTTCGGAAAAAAATTCGAGGGGAAAAAATTAATATTTTATTAATCTTGTAGGCTGAAGACCACAAATAAAGCCAATCTTCAACTTTTGTTAAGTTTTATGAGAGCCAATTCAGGCATTGATTGTGTTTTCCATAGATTCAGCCCGCAATTGACTTCTAGCAATCCTTTAGCCATTTCGTTGTTGTTGTTCTACACCACCAATTTCCTCCACGAGTGCTCGTACCATAGCTATGCTATTCACTTTTTATTTAATTTTTATTTAAAATAAATTTATTTTCGTTTGCACACAAAAAAAATAGAAAATTAATTGTCAATAAGCAAAACAACTGGCTTCGAAATTCGATGGTGCCAATTATTAATTTTTTTGTTCACGCGGAATTTATAATTGGAGGATTTTTTTCTTGAGAAAAGTATTTTCCGTGAGAAAGAAATTCCTTGAGAATATTCGTAATTGGGCTGAATATATTATCAGAATACCAGGCTGGTTTCAGAAAAAAATATTCCACAATCAACAACATATACAATCTCTCCGCTATTGTTCATCCAAGAAAAGAAGAAAGTGTATTCATTTCATGTTGACTTTAGAGCAGCGTTTGATAAGGTGTCCAGACACTGTTAATTTATAAACTGCGTGAGATAGGAGTGTCAACAAAAACCGTTAATTTGTTAGAAGCCATATATAAAACAACTAAATCCGTAGTATGGACTGAAAAGGAGCTGTCACAAGAGTTTGAAACCCATTCCGCTTAAGTGGCGGTATTTATGTAAATGATGTAAATATAAGATTATTAGTCGTACTTTACGCAGATGATATAGTAATTCTGGCAGATGATGTAAAAACGTTACAAAAAATGATTAACAGATTGGAAAATTATTGTTCTGATTGGAATTTAGAAATGAATCTGAATAAATCTTAAATAATGGTGTTCAGAAATGGAGGCAGAGAGGCGGGAGACAAAAAATGGGTCTTTAATGGGAATGTCATCGATATTGTATCTAGCTTCTGTTACTTAGGGATGATTTTGACACCAAAAATGATCTTTAAGCAACATATAGAGAACCGAAATACTGCAGCTAAGAGCAAAATAAACGCAACCTGGAATATGTTTCTAAGTAAAAAAGATGTATCTTTGCGTGCAAAATGCCAACTTTTCCAGGCTGTGTGCAGGCTATTCAAACTTACGGTGCGCAAGTGTGGGGGCATTCGCTGTTAGATGAAGTAGACAAACTCCAACGGTATTTTGCGAAAAAGATTTTGAATCTGCCTAATTTCACACCAACTTATATCCTTATGCTGGAGACAAATATGCAGGATGCTCACATTTATACAGATGAATTACATATCCGATACATTGAACGAACTCTTTTTGATCATGAAACGAGCAGATTACCTCATAAACTATCACTGAAATTAATACAGAAGAATGTGTTATGGGTTCCAAATTTAAACAGGTTATGCGACCAGTTTCTGATTAGAAGGATTACCGAAAGTATGTCAAACTACGAGTGGAGGAACAAATGCAATCAATTGTTGGAAAAGCTAAGAGTATCAAACAAATTAAATAACATCCAGAAGGCACTAGAAACAACCCGATTCTACAAAAACCTAAATTTCAGCAAAGGTCAGAATTATATGATAGAAGAATACAATCAGAACCAGCTTATGTGGATCTTTAAAGCTCGGTGTGATTTAATTGAGTTATGTGCTACAAGATTTTCAAGCAGCTCAAAAATATGTTCCTTATGCAACTTAAAGGAAATTGAGAATATACAACACTTTATAGGGCGCTGCCCAATATTAAAAACAATTTGATATCAATACTTTGGATACATATATTGTCAAATCCACAAATTATTGAAATTTTAAACGGTGATTATATGAATTTGAATAATTTGGTTCAATATATCATCAACGCTCTTAAATATAGAGAAAGCCAAATTCAAGAATTTAATTATTTAAAAAAAATTCACTCTCCCGGCTGACGATTATTGTCAAAGTCGTAAGTTCTTATTTTAAATAATAAAATTATTATTATAAAAATAGAAATAATATTATAAGAATAATTACTGTAAATATTAGAATTTTTTTTTGCTGAAAATAAAGAATTACTACTAAAGAGTTACTAGTCATATTATTATTATTTTTTATAAGTTCCGAGGTAGGCATTTTTCGTTGTTAATTTTAAACCGAAATAAGAAATGTTTTGGTACAAAATTAACGACGTACTTAGTAAAGAGTTTCCTTTAAAATATGGAGTACGTCAAGCAAGGGCCTTACCTAATATATATGGTCCTTGCCACACTTTCTTTTTAATAATTTATTTAAGTTTATACATAAAATTATTCATTACAGTGGCCAGTTGGCAAAAAAAAAATTACAAATTACAATATTTGAAGCTAAAAAAAAACATTATTATTATATATTATAAAAAAAAAAATCATGTGAGTCCGACCACAGGGAAGATGTGTAAACATCTAGTAATTAAAGTTTTTTTTTTTTGGCATTTTTTAAAATCAAACAGAAAGCGTCATCTTTGTATCACTTATAGCAAAAACTGTTTCACCTAATTCAACAACCCTTTGCTGTAAAACGTTAAAAATATCCCAATATAAACGTATATAAGTGATACATAGATGACGCTTTTAAAAAAGTGGCATAAAAAAACAATATATCATAATTTTTTCACCAATACAATCATAAGTCACACAGCGATATGTGTCAGCTCTCACCTATTACGTGTTACACTGTTTTTGTGATTGTATTGTGAAATAGAAATTTACCCCCCTGCGCGTATAGATGTTTGCACATCAAAAGGAGTGAGAAATGGAAAAAAAAAAATCGTATAACTATGAGATAATTTACAATAGAAGCATTTCTAGATTTTCCAATAAATAATCTTTAATATTTCTTTAAAAAAACGAAATTCTTCGAATGTTTCTTATAGTTTCTGGAAGATTATTATATTCCGAGCAGAAATCTATTGCTAGAATTGTTTTTGTGTTATAGAAGAAATTTAGTATGGTACAATTAGGAAATATTAGACAGATTCATCAGAATACATTATTTAAATAACTTTTATTCAAAATAACAAATTGTTTAGCTTAAGGTACATATTGGATTGTACATGAAATGCTATGCTATGCTATGTATGTATGTATGTATATTTCTAAGTGTATGTGTAATATGGAATTAATTTTAATAACAAATAAAGAAGACCTTGGTTTAACTTTCTAAAGCATTACGCAGTAAACTATCGCGTCGTCTTGCACGATTTTCAGCAAGACGTTGCATTAGAGTAATACGTTTCTTTGGGGGGGAAGGTGGCGAAGAAGGTTCCGAAATATGTTTACCATTCGGAGTACTATCGACTTCGTGTAGAATTTCTTCCGTTTGTTCCGTACAACATGTCGGAGACGTGTTAGACTTATCCGGTGGTTTTAAGAAAGTATTTTCCTCAGTTTGCACAACTTTGTTGCAATTGTTTTGCAGTGATGTATCAAATTTTTGCAGTATTGAACTGAGTGGACTGTGTTGTAGGGCTAATAGTGGTTTCATTTTGAACGAGGGATTAGTTTTCTTAGCAAACTTCTCTAAGAACGAATCATCGAAGAGGGTGGATTTTGAACGAGCAGCATCTAGTTCAGACGTTTCTATTATAGGCACTGAGTTAGAATCATTGCGTGAGCCCGAAATGTGACGTGGTCGCATTTGTGGACGCTCCGCCGGTAATTCCGGTAATGTTGAGGGAGCGGCCAGGGCTTCCTGAACCATATTGCGATAAACGCTGTCGGCAAAACCTTTAATGACTTCTTTGCTGCTGGGAATTAAGGGTTCAGTTCTTAATCTATAGGGTGATATTTTAATGGGTGGTACTGTCAGTTCAAGATTTTTAGAATTTTTCTGATCGCCATACATAGTACTGCACCGTTTCAGCGCCAGACGTGTCGTTTGATCTTTTGACTCTTCTTTCAGCGTTGGTAGATCATAAACAAAATCATTGTTTACAGTTTTAATGCGATTTCTAATGGGTCTTTTCTGTTTTTCTTCATCTTGTTGATCTAACGATTTCTTAAAACTTTTACGAACTACTTTTATATGAGATAATTCAACAGAAGTTGTAGCTTCGGATTGGCTTAGCTGCTCCATCAATTTACAAGAAGTTAGAATTTCTTTTTTACGATTTTTTCGTTTCTCATATGTTTTTAAAGTTTCTTGGGGAAGTTGCAACTTGCGCTGCTCGCCATTAATATCGTCACTGGTGGCCAGTTCAGTAACCACGACAATGTCGCCTTCAACATCATCTTTAGAATAATTAATATCATGGACCGTAACATGTTCCACAGCCATTGTTTCTCGTTCCTCAGTCATTTTATGCACAAAGGTTAGGTGATTGACTATGTCATAACGTCTAAAGGCACGATAATCGCATAAATTGCAACCAAAACGTCGAGATCTGTAGTGAAACATGGATATATGACGTCTGAGATTACTTAAAGCATTAAACTGTTTATTGCAGATCTTACAGCGACATGTCAACTGTTTAGATGCGGGCACTACACGAAAACGTTTAGCTTTTTTCTTTATACCACATGACATTATCTCCTTGTCATCATATCCCTTTGTCGCCAACGTTTGATCAGCCTCCTCCACCACCTCCTCCTCCTGCTCTTCCTCGTCCTCCTTGCTTTCGACCATTATATCCAATTTGTCGAATGAAACTGTTTGCAAACCATTTCCAAATGATTGTTTTTGTAAATTCTCAAACATTTCATTTATGGATGTCGTCGTCGTAGCCGTCATGGAATGTAAATCTTCCAGAGGCTCTTGTTTAATTTCAACTAAAGTTTCTTCACTTTTATTCATTAACTTGCCAATTTCGATTGGTTTAATTCGATTCGCTTCGAAAGGTTGATTTGAGTAGCTTTGGTTGTTTGTTTTGGTTTGTTTTATTTCTACTTTATCATTGAACGATTTGATTGATACTGAGGATTCACCATGGTTGGATGATGAGTTCTTTTTGGCTGGACAGTTGTTTAGATGTGTTGCCAATGCAGCCCTTCTCTCGAAATTCTTCTTACAATATGAACATGAGGAGATTGGTCTTCCGTTTTGTTGTTGCAACACATTGTCTTCTGAATCTTTGGTGTCATTCAATTGGAGACGCTTTACTTCACGGCTTAATCCCCTTTCTTGAACATCTCCAATTTGGATACGTTTTTTAAGAATCGTATCACGCATTTTACGTATACGCCGTAAAGGTTTTCTGTAATTTATTTTCAAAAAAAGTAATAGTTAATTTTTTTTTTTCAAATACATACAGTGAGTAACAATACAATGGAAACTTTTAACAAAAAATATTTTTGACGAGTTAAAGGGTCAATACCAAAAAGTTGGATCAGAAAATTAAAAACTCTTTATATCTTATTTAAAATAGAAAAAATATTAGCATAAAATAGTTTAACTTCAGAAAAACTTGACAAAACAATGGAAACCTTTACTATGCAATAATTGAAAACTTTCCCTATATTTTTGGTTTGAATATTTTGTTGGTTATCCATTATTTTTTGAGTACTGCTTTACAATAACGTGGGATGGAGTCCATTAAATTGTTGATAAGATAAGATAAGGAAGGCTAAACGCACTGCGACCAATTTGATCTTTTGTGCAGCCCATGGTTGTCCTAAAGATTAAGGCTTCTTATGAAGCCAATTACCCTATTTGGCATTAGTTTCCATATGTCCCGGGGGGATACAATGTATCCTCCAAGTGCAAGGATTCTCTTACCACTTAGTCTTGGACATTCACAGAGAATATGTTCTGCTGTTTCCACCTCCTGCTCGCAGAACCTACATGTGTCTATAGCAGATTGTCCTTTCATTCGTAGATGATATCTAAGATTGCAGTGTCCTGTAAAGAATCCCGTTAAGGTCCTTAAGTCCTTTTTATCAAGGGCAAGTAGTCTTTCCGATTGAACACTGGATGGAGTTATGAATCTCTTGGCCTGCCGTTGACCTGGACTTTTGTCCCAGTGTTCGGCAATTTGTGATTTTCTCCACTCCCTCATTTTTTCCTTTGTGTGTCCCATTGGAACACCACAGAAAGGTTCCGGACCGATGAAAGGACGACGGGCCCCTCGATTGGCTAGGCATCGGCCCTTTCGTTCCCTGCATGTCCTTCATGTCCCGGAATCCAGCATAGAGTTAATTTGTTGCATCTACCTAATTCGTTTAGCTTTTCGATGCACTCCCGCACCAGTTTGGACGTCACTTTGTAGGCCATTATTGCCTTAAGTGCAGCCTGACTGTCGGATAGTATATAAATGAGTGCCCTTTTTGTCTTTCTTCTGAGACATTCAGTAACGCATGTAAGAATAGCGAAGACCTCCGCTTGGAAAATGGATGGGTATTTACCCATGGATAAGGCACGTTGAAAGTTGGGACCAAATATGCCCGCGCCCGTGTCCCCATTTGTTTGTTTTGAGCCATCTGTGAACCACACATGAGAACCTTGCTCTGGTTCCCAGGTCCCACTGGTCCATGTGCTCCGCTCCAATATCATGGTTTCAAATTCCCTGATGAATATATTTTTTGGTAACATTCTGTCCGTGACTCTCGCCACCGGGACGTGGATGAAGAGCCTCGCGACTCTCATGTAACCCTTTAGGTCACCGTCCTTCATGCTACCAAAATCCTGAAGACGTACGGCACTCATGCACGCATCTTCAATGATCGAAATATGAAGTGGTGTAATGTTAAGCATGATGCCGATAGCATATGTTGGGCACGTTCTATTCGCCCCTGTGATACCAATACGGGCAATGCGGTACACCTTGTTCAGGATTGCTTTTGCTTTGGTTTGCTCAACCTTCGGCCACCATGCAAGGGCCGAGTAGGTAATTATTGGTTTCACAATAGTTTCAAACGACCAGTAGATCATGTGGGGCTTTAAGCCCCATGTTCTACCAAATAGCCTTTGACAGGCGTATAAAGCCCTGGTGGCCTTTTTGGTAATTTGATCTAAGTGGCCGTTCCATGTGAGGGATTTATCCAGGGTGACCCGAAGATATTTGACCTCGTCCGAGAACCCTATTTTCAAGCCATTCAGACTTGGTTCCATAAGGTTGCATCTTCTTCGTTTAGTGAAGGGTATCAGTATGGTTTTTGATGGGTTCATAGATAGCCCCTTTCTCTGACACCAATTGAGGGTATAATTCAGAGCCTGTTGCATACGCTCCGATATTGTCCTCTCGTCAAATCCGGAGACAGAGATAACAAGATCATCTGCGTAGCCCAAGGCCCTGAATCCTAACTCATTAAGTTCCCCCAGCAGCTCATCTATGACCAAGGTCCAAAGCAGTGGCGATAGAACGCCTCCCTGAGGACAGCCCCTAGTGGCACTTATGGTCCTAAATGTGCTGCCTATATTCAGTGTGATGACCCTAGAGTTGAGCATCTCTAGCGTCCAGTTAATTATGATTGGAGAAATATCCTTTCTCAACATGGCCTCTTCAATTGCCCTATATGACGCTAAATTGTTGATGATATCTCTTGCAATTTTTTGTCAATTTATATTAACAGCACTCTATGAGATCCGTCTTGTTTGTGTAATTTTGTGTCCGGATTTTTCGATCTACAATTTACCATAGATGTTCTATTGAGATTGAGATCTTGTGATTGGGTTGGCCATTCCAAAACACTAACTGCATTAGATTCCCCTCATTCGTTTACAACTTCGGAGGTGTATTTTGGGTCATTGTGTTACGTGACCTGTATGGCACTAGGGTGATTGGACCAACTAGCTCTTTTCGGTTCCATCAGGGTGTGCATCCATCCCTCAGCCCTAGCCCTAGGTACGCACCAATAAAATTTACTACGACATAAACAAAAAAAACTACCACACATCTCGAGTGGGAGGAAGATGTTGGCCTCCAGTTGCCCTGCCCAAATATGGTCACACTTTATCCAAATAATAAATTTTGGCGACCCCACACTGTTCTGACGCGTCGATTTGGCAACTGCGCGTTAATGTCATTTTGCGTATTTACAACCAACAGGGAATTATTAAACGTGTTCGCCAACAAAAAGAACTAGTTTACAGAAATTAAAAATTACAAGCTTAATATTGCTACTTTCGGTTGTGACAGTGCACGGTGTTTGTCCATGGCCATTTCTGTCCTGTCACAATGAAGAGAAAATGACAGCACCCCATATGAAAAACCCTGAGGTAAGCACCTACCATACTCTGGTATTATCTTTATATTCTAATTCCCTACAACGTTTTCCTAAAATACTAATTGATGCTCCTGTATCTAACAGTCCGTTAAAAAGTTGTCCTTCGATTTCTACGTTAACGAAAACACGTGGATCTCCTTGCACTTTAGTTGCTCTTTGTACAGACTCAACTACATAACGCCTCATTTGACGACGTTCTGCAAATTTTTCTCTAATTTTTAAAATTCGAGCTGAAGGTTCTTTAATTGAAAGTTCCGAATTAAAAATTCTTGTTCTAGCTTCCTCATAATTTTTCTGCCTTATTTCTACCGGTAAAAGATGTTTAATGTTCTCTAAGTGTTTATTGTTATTTGCTAATCTTATATTATTTATTAACCTAACATTTTTATAATTTTTCAGCTCATTTTGTTCCTTTACTCTTTTTACGATGAGGGGTTCTCGGAACGGCGCCGGCCCCCCGTTATTCCCACGCTCCGCTTTAAGTTTCCCTGTTGGCAATTTGGGCAATTGGGAGTTATAACGTTTGGCTTCCCGCAGCGATAACAAAATAGAGCTCTTTCCGTCGAGGGACATTCCATAAAAACATGACCAGCAACTTTGCAGTTCCAACAGACAACCGGTTGTTTTTGTTGTTGTTGGTTCAGACGAACGGCTTCGACTTCTACGCACTTCTGGTTGTGTTCCTCAGGATCAGGCTGATACTCGTATTGGTCACTACAAATTTCATTTATCTGCCTAACTGATCTTATTGGTTGATGCATTTGCCTCGTATCTCTTCTCAAAAAAATACGTTCCGCTTCATTACACTCAACCCTTAGTTGTTCAACGGATGATACATTTATGGGGTAGACAATCCTGCTGACACTTTCCTTAACATTTCGTTTGAGTATTTTCATCATGTCATATTCTGGAATGGATTGTACAAGTTTGGCACGTAAGCGACACATTATATGGAAGAATTGGTCTATGGTTTCATTATTTTGCTGTCTCCTCTCCACAAGGTCTCTCATTATCTCGAAATTCGAGCGCGAAGTCTGGTATTGACTCAATAATGCTTGCTTCAGTCCAGGCCAATTTATGCAATAATGGGCCTGAATGAATAGCCAGTACCAATCTTTTGCCGGACCCGAAACTAGCAAATGAAAATCTCGTAAAATTTCATCAAAACGTATATCATACTGAGCTTGTAACCGCTCAATTCTGAAAATGAAATCTTCCACACTCATTTGCATAATATTGCCATCAAAATTTAGACCCCACTTATCTATCCTAATCCACACCTGAGAGTTTCGTTTACCACCGTCATTAACTCCGGGTAAGTTTCTAGGACAAGGCATGTTAGAACTATTGGGTGGAAATTGATTCTCAAAAGGGAAACCTACTGGTTGGCTTGATGAGGACGCATTTTCCCTATTTGGCACTTCATCAGCCCTAACAGCTTGTGGCGTCTGAAAGCTATGTGGATTGCTGACTGGTACGCTTACAACAGATGCACTTTCTCTTGGGGCTACGTTAGCACCATTATTGGCTGTTGCCTGGTTCACAAAAGCTATCCTCGATAGATCACTCACGGCTTTGGCTAAATCACTAATTGATTTTCTAATGTCAATCATTTCTCCCTGAACCATGTTTCTAACTTGTTGTTCTAAAGATTTTTGAACTGATAGTGCCTCGTCGACAACCAATTCTCTAACCTCTGGTGCTAGGTCTCCTACTGGACCCGCATTTTCTTCCGAAGTTGCAGGAAATCTTGTGTCGAACGGTGGATTATTCGATGTTCCAGCATTTCCTGACATAATGGTCCCTGACAAATCTCGAAATTGTCCTACTTTCGCATTAACGTTACTATTCATTTTCGAATTGAAAGGTTTGGGCTTACTTTGTTTAGGTTGTGAATGCTGAATGGATCTATTCGAGTCAAATACGGCTTTCCGCTTTCTTATATATGTTTGGGATCTAGTCTCTATATTCATACCTTATTTGACACGAAAATTTTCTTTGATCTTTTACTTTCGAACCACAAAAGCCCAATACAAGTTGAACCAATAGAAAAAAGTTTAAATATATATAATGTCTCTCGACTTTAAAAAAAATGTAAAACCGTAATGTAGTTATAATCAAAATAAAAATGATAAAATTAAAAAAAATAATAATAGAACTGATGACTATAAAAAGAAATATACATATAAACTACAATTAGATATAACTAATAATACAATACATAAAATATAAATTTACACAAAGATAAAACTTCTAAAACCTCAACTTTTCAATTTCCTTTTTTTTTTTTTAATACTTATTTCAGGGGTGGTCAACAAAAAGGTGGTGGAGTTTGCGGATCGGAAAATTTTTGACTCTCCGAAGAGAATCTCAAGATGTGTTAATCAAGGTGGTAAACTAACGATATATATATAACAGTTTAATTTATGCTTCGGTATCCTCTTTCGTTTCAGGACTACCAAAGGCCAGTTTTACCCCTCTTCCGATACTCTAGACCTCCAAGCTTATGCTTTGAGCGGATATCGGTTAGTTTGAAAACTGCTCCATAAACTAATCTTCACGCTGAAACTAACTTTTACAAAAAGGAAACATGAGTGTGTACAATTAGGGTCGATATAATTTCGATCGCCTACGAACATCACTGCATTTCAATTGAATTTTACACCTTTGCTTCAAATGTTTTTCGAAATTACACAGAAAACCGGTCTTCATACAACGGACTCCCAGGATATCACCTAGAACGGCTACAAAGTCGGAAATATTATGTACTGCAAAACATTAAAAAGCAAAAATGATGGGCTATTGTACTCAAAATCTAGTGGTCTATAACGTGTGCATAGCTGTTCTACACAACAAAAAACTAAACTTTGTAAAGCGTCAAAGACGCTAAATCTTCCGATTGGGCGCCATATTGTTACGTGACCTGTATGGCACTAGGGTGATTGGACCAACTAGCTCTTTTCGGTTCCATCAGGGTGTGCATCCATCCCTCAGCCCTAGCCCTAGGTACGCACCAATAAAATTTACTACGACATAAACAAAAAAAAACTACCACACATCTCGAGTGGGAGGAAGATGTTTGCCTCCAGTTGCCCTGCCCAACCATGGTCACACTTTATCCAAATAATAAATTTTGGCGACCCCACACTGTTCTGACACGTCGATTTGGCAACTGCGCGTTAATGTCATTTTGCGTATTTACAACCAACAGGGAATTATTAAACGTGTTCGCCAACAAAAAAAACTAGTTTACAGAAATTAAAAATTACAAGCTTAATATTGCTACTTTCGGTTGTGACAGTGCACGGTGTTTGTCCATGCCCATTTCTGTCCTGTCACAATGAAGAGAAAAGGACAGCACCCCATATGAAAAACCCTGAGGTAAGCACCTACCATACTCTGGTATTATCTTTATATTCTAATTCCCCTATCTTTTCAGGACCAGTTGGGGTGCACGTTTGATGAAGTTTTTCATCAAGCCCAAACACGGATCTTTTAATTGTTTTGTTATTCAATTCAATTCTGTCCATAAAACACTAACCTAACTTTTCCCCTTTTCTTATTGCAGGGAAACAACAGCACAAAACAATCCCTCACCAACTGCTTCACATCCATTGACGTAGCAACGGGTAAGACGCCCCTGGGGATTCACGGCCACCGCAACAATTGTCATGTAGGAACTTCCAGACTAGGGCCATATTTTCCTTCGTGCATACATACATTTCGTAATTTAGAATTTCCTTGGCCGGAAAAGCAACCCCATACCGTATTGCCAACGCCAAACTTAACAGTTTTTTTATACTATACTAGCAGATTCCAGCCCACGAAATTCGAGTGCAAATTCTAGGAAATTTTACTTTTTCATTAAATAAAGACCCTAAAGGTATTCTAATCAATTATAGCCAATTCACAGATCAACACAAAAAAACAAACTCATTTTTATTACAAACACATTAACAAATTTAATAAACACACACATAGCATTGTATAATTTTTTGTATGTGTTAGTAGCAACTTTAAATGCAATTTACTTAAAAAAAGGAAAAAAAAAATAAAAATCTGTAAATCTGCAAAACGGCTAAAACGAAATACCTCTCAAATAATATACGTTTGGCCAAAATCGGGATAAAACGGTAGAACAAAACATCGACCACAAGAAATCGCCTAGCCTATTAATATTATAGATATTTTGGGTCGAATCTTTTTCCCTTTTGGTCGTCGTACAAACGTTCTTCCATCATGGCCTCTTAAATTAAACTTGGACTCATTCCGTATTGACCAGTTCATGTATTCTCTAGCGAAGTTTATGCGAGCCAGACGATCTTTCTCTGATATCAGCGGTTTCTTCACAGGACGATAATAACCAAGATCAGCTTCAATTGCTCATTGGGAAATAGTTCGCGCACTTATTTTAGTTTCAGTTTGTTAATGACCTCTTTAGGTAGCATTTTAGGACAATTCTTAAACTCTCATGCTATTAAATTATCCTATCTTTAACCTGTTTTACAGGGCCAGTCGCCTAAATGTCGAGTTTTCTTGATGATTTTTTAAATTATGGATTAATTCGTAGAATATTTCTCATAAATTTTCTTTTGTTTAAGACCAGCACTAAAATCATCTACTTTGTGGTTTTTAACTCTTCACAAAATTTTATTCTTGCCATAATTTTAGAATAATCATTTAGAAGACAAAAAACATTCACAAATGCAATTGTGTTTAAAGAAAACGACAGAAAATATAAATGTTTAAATAACGGTTAAGATTTTATACATCTATAATACTAATAGGCTAGGCGATATTTTGTTACCAATGTAAGAAGTTTCACAGTTTTACCCCGATTTTGACAAAAAAAAAAAAATATCATTTGAAAGGTATTTCTTTTTAGCTGTTACCCAGATTTACAGATTTTCATCGTCTGGAATATTTTTTCGGAGTTATGATCGTTTAAAGTTGCTACTAACACATACATAAAATTATTCAATGCTACGTGTGTGTTTATTTAATTTGTTAATGTGTATGTGTTAATGTGCTGAGTTTTTCTTTATTTAAATTGAGTTGAATTGTGAAGCATACCTTTAGGGACTTTATTATATGAAAAAATAAAATTTCCTAGAATTTACACTCGAGTTTCGAGTGCTGGAATCTGCCATTTTCTTTAATATCATTTTTTATTTATATTCTTTTAATCAACTCTGGTACAGAAGCTTAAAAGGTTCCATTGTTTTGGCATTACTAAAAAATTATTTTTTGATTAATCTATTTTTTAATAGATTGTATTTTTTGTACAATTTTTTATCTTACGATAGAGAAAACACTGAAGTGATTTCGCAAAAATAAATGATTTTAAGACTTACCGCGAAATTATTAAAGCACAAAATTGCCAAAATTAGAATATTGTAAACATTTCCAATGTATGGTCACCCACTGCATAAGAAACTCGAAATGAATAATACAAATAATTTCAATTTCCTTATACAATCGATTGATTTAACTTAGACTAATGGATTTTTTTGAATTAAAAATTGCATATTTAAGTTGTAAATCTGTGGTCACAATCGATAACCGCCTAAGTCGACTGAAGAACGATTTGAGTTATGTATGCTATCAAATTCTACTAACATACCTTTATATTTATGTGAAATCCCTATTTCTCTAACAATATATTTTTAAAAATATATTAATAACAACATTATGACCTAAGTCATAGGCGATTAATGCTTGTGACCACAGAAATATTGATTTATACAAAATGAATACTTACTTGTGTTCATTGGCCAAATGGCGAATAACAGCAGCAGGTTGCAAAAATGTTAACGAACATGTAGGACATTGAAAAACATATGTTGAAGATGTATGTTTCTTTTGGATATGGATTTTTAATGTTTTCTCCGTTTGGTAGGGTACTTTACAGATTTCACAAGTAAAAGGCAACGATTTCATTTTATAGTTGCCTTCATTTACTAACAATTTAAGTTCATTACTATGAAGCGTTGATGTAGTGGTGGGATCAGTTATGAAATTGTGATCAATGATAACTTTGCCATCTGCTCCTAACATATTCTTATGATTTGTAAGTAAATCATGAACTTCGTCCACTTCGATTTTTATACTATCGGTAGCATTTTGGGTCGTTAATGTCTGGTAAACAGCTTGGGTGGTAGCAGGAACACGTTCCAATTGTAAAACAGGATCGTTGGCTATGATACCTGGTGAGCATGATTCCGGTTTGGTGGCTTGTAATTGTGTTGTTGATTCCGATGGCACGTCGACTCGTTTTAAGCGTTCGATAATTTTACTTAAATCACGACTCGATGATTTTGTTGTCGGCACTGGTGATGAACCTGTGCTCCGACTTTTATTAAACAATGGCTCTGCATGTTCGATCGTTTGAATGATGACACTAGAATTTTGGCCCTAGAAAAAAAGTTAATTTAATATGTTGAACTATACGAAACTCAGCTGACTCATGAATATTTACCGAATATGACTGATATGAATATCCTTCTGCTGATTGTTTGCAATAGATACGTTTATGACTGATGAAATTTGCCAAACTGCGAAACATATTGCGACATACGTTGCATTCATAGATGATAGAGCATTCTTGCATCAGCAAATGCCGTACCTATAAAACAGGTCAATAAAAAAACAACAAAAAATACACTTTTAATATACTTTGTTCGTAGATATTATTATCACATAATCATAATTTGAATCAGTCATGTTTGTGTATTAATAACACCCCCAAACTCTTCAATGAATCACTCACTACACTGACTCCTGTTTGGCTTTAATATCTGCTTACCTCATCTGTACCATTTTCATATGCCCGTTTTGCCTCTCGAAATCCTGCCAAAGATGTTCTTAACGGTTGCCTTAGTATACTTTCATCTCCATTTGAATCATTAAATTCATACCTTTTATATTTATCATTTGGAAAATTACATTTGGTATCCATGGTTGAACTTGATTCTAGCACGTACGCCTACCTTCTTGCCTGTTTAGTGTGTAATTCTACTGTGCACTTTTTTAGTTTTATTTTTCTATCTTTTCTCTACCACTTTTCATAGATTCCGTAAAATTTCATTATTCATGTAATGCTTTTCTCTTATCATCTGCATTTTGTTGTAGTCTCTATCACTATTAATGAATTACAAATTTTGATTAATAAAATACTTTTTAAACTGTTACAATGATTTTATAAAAATATTTAATTTTCCTCTGTTTGGATTTGCTCTGAGTTTAGAGATCCAAGTCGAGTGAATTTAAAAGCCAGCGCGAAAGTAGACAGCCGATTAATAGAAGGAATAACCGCGCCGCTCATATATCTATTTTGTTAAGCCATTATGGCTTAAATTCTATGCATTCATAAGATAGTTAAAAAAAAAGATAATGTGTATTAGTGTGAACTGTTTAAAATAAACATTAAAAGCATATAAATTTATGTGTGAAACTTATTTAATTAACGCCGCTAAAAATAATATATCGACATAGAGCTCTATGTTTTCAGTAATCGATAACACGTCAATAACATAGTTGTATCATAGTCGCGTAAACGCGTGTGTTTGTTGTAAAATTACAGTTGATTTTATCGTAGGAAAAATTCCGGCCCGGGGCTCGGACGTTATGAAATATTTCTTGCAATTTTCCCAATTCTCTTTAATAGTTGGTAGGTAAAATTTTTTAAATTTACATTTTGTTTATTTCTTCATTCCATACTAAAAAATATATATACGAAACAAAGTGTTTCGCGACTCGCTTGCTACTAGCGACGCTAGTTTTACTACAAGTAGTAGACAGCTCTGTGTTATGTATTGTTATAGACACAAGTGAACGTTTGAAAATCTTATTTTAATATTTATTTAAATATAGTTTAAAAATAGCAAATTATCGCAATTTTTCATATATAAAATCGGGTTTTAAATAAAAGCGGAACACATAAGTATCCACACAACTGTTGTGAGAAGAACACAATTCTTGATAAAGGCATGAATTAAATATAATCGAATTAAGCAATTTTCGCAGAGCAGTTATGATTCTAACACATAATTTAATCTAGAAGCACGAAAATCTTGAAATACCATTGGCTTCATTTGTATCAATAGACAAAACTTGAGCCGGGAAGTTATAAAGTTTGCAACTAAAAATTTTTAAAGTGTGCATGTGAAATGTGTGTGATGTGAAATGCGAATTTAAACAAATTCTCGGTGACCAATAGTAACTGTATGCAGAGATGAAAAGCAACATACAAATAAAAAAACAAGTAAATTATATATATTATTCAATTCACTTTATTGTTGATCGAGTAGTTTGATATATTATTAAAGAAAATGCAAGTTTTTAAAGACAATTCTCCATTTGAACTTAAAAGTAAGGATTAGTGTATCGCCCCCACTTTTTTTCAAATCTATATTCTTCCTTTACATATTTTAACAAATTTGATATTTACATATGAGATCTCATCTTTACATATAGATATTGCAACAAATAATATATAGGATCTAAAGATATTAAATAGGTAGTTTTTATTTTATTTTTTAATGATTTTTAATATAATAATTAATATATTGAAATACTATCTGAAAATATTTATATGCTTATAGGAGGTTTATTAGAAATAGACCTCTATGAGCATATAATTTTCAACTTGGTGATTTCTTTTTATACCCTATACCACTATGTGGTTTGGGTATAATGACATTGTGCTGCTGTTTGTAACAACCAAAAATATTTTACCCAGACCCATCTTTAATTATACCGATCGAATCAGAATCACTTTTTGAGTTGATTTAACAATGTCCGTCCGTCCGTCCGTCGGTCCGTCCGTCTGTGTGTCCATGTAAACCTTGTAATCAAACTGCAGGTCGCAAATATGAATATATTTTGATGAAATTTGGTATATAAGCTTTTATCGGCCATGGGATGAACGCTATTGAAATTGGTGAAATTCGGTCCATGTTCAGACCTAGCCCCCACACAAATTACCCCTATGAAATCGACATAAATTGCCATAAGATTCAAATTGTCATATAGATCTTACTCAAATTGGGTTTGTGTGCGTTCATTACATCCATTAATGAGTAGTCCAAAAATGATCCCTTTGGTCTCATATAGAGCTGCTTCCCGATATTAACTTAAATCTATTAAAAAACAAAAATATTGCACTGATTCTTCTCAAATTTTGTTTGTATATGTTTTTGCAAAATACAAGAGACGTTACCAACCATGGTCAGTATCGGTCCATTTTTGGACCTAGTCCCCATATAGATATAGCATCCGATATGAACTTTTTCATATCTGCAGCCAAAAAAATTAATAAAAATCCCACTCAAATTTGGTTTTTGCTTATTTTCTATGTCCAGTTAGTTGGGCCTAAGAGATAGGGTTTCCAAACGCATGGTATAGGGTATCGTATAGTCGGTCTAGACCGACTATAATTTTCTTACTTGTTAATATTACGTTATTTCTCTACATTCTCTTATCAGTGGGTAAGAGGAATTTTCAATTTTGGCAAAGTAATTGTTATTAATCCTTGTTATGAAATCGATAATTTTTTTTTCATAACCCGTTTCTTCATGAAGAAGATTTGTAGGATACCTCCAGGGCTTTTTATTTATAATTTTAAGACATTTGTTTTGTATAATTTGTAAGCGTTTTAGGTGACAGTGGGCAGCGTCACTCCAAATAGGACACGCGTATGTTAATATTCGCCTTATAACACTGTTGAAGAGAAGATTTTTGTTTTTGTGGTTTAGAAATGACCTTCTATTTAGTAGTGGCCATAATGCTTTAAATGATTTTATAGCTTTTTGACACGTAGCCATAATATGTCTTTTAAATGTAAGTTTTTGTCCAAGACAACTCCGAGATATTTGACATCGTTAAGTACATTTATGGTATTATTTCCAACAAGAAGATGACGTCTTGGCAGTCTTTTGGGAGATTTGTTGAATGGAAAAATTATTGCTTGGGACTTGTTTGGATTAATTTTGATTTTCCATCTGTGAAAATATTTACTGCAATTTACAAGTCTCTTTTCCATTTTCTTCAGGAGAGCACTTGTATGTTTGTTTCAAGAAATTAACACAGTATCATCTGCGTAATAAGCATTTTTCATATATTTTGGGACCTTAAAATCGGATGTATATATCGAGTAAAGCAATGGCTTCAAGACTGATCCTTGAGGTAACCCTGTGGTAGTGGTTTTTGGAGATGATGTTTCATTATTAATCGCAACTTTAAAGCTTCTGCCGTGAATGAAATCTGTAATAAGTTTGCATAAATATTTTGGTATATTTGCATCAAGATGTTTTATGCCAAACGGTGTCAAACGCTTTTTCAATATCTAATAATATTAGACCCGTTGAACGTTTATTGTTTTTATTGGTGTTTATTTGATTTTTAATTCTGTTTATTTGGTGGGTAGTGCTATGCTCTTTTTTAAATCCAAATTGTTCTTTAGCAACAATAGAATTGGTCATTACAAATTCACTAAGACGAGAATGTAGTATTTTTTCAAATATTTTACCTAAGTTACTTAATAGACTAATAGGTCTATAGCTATTTGGGTTATTTTTTGGCTTACTATGTTTGTTGATAGCTATAACCTTGGCATTCTTTTTTTTTTTTTATTCATTTATTTAGCTTTAAGCCTATTAATATACAAAAAAATCTTATATCTATGGATTTTACAACATTAATATAATCTTTTTACATAAATAACAATTTCTTTTTTAAAAATATAAAAATTGTTTTAATTTTTTAAGTCCAGAGGGATTTCGTTATATATTTTGAGACCATTATAAAATAATAAGTTTTGTCAAAAATTTGTTCTACTAAAGCCTAGCCTAAAATCCCTTGTATTACGCAAATTGTACGGTTGAACATCCGCCACGTATTTTAACTGTTTCCGCATGCAGTTCGGCAACAATCCATTCTTCATTTTAAATATGCAAATTAAGACATTCATTACCAGTCTTTGATTGACCGATAGCCACTGTAATTTTTGTAACATATCATTTTGATGAGATAGTCGATGTTCCCGTAAAATACACCGCATGCCTTTATTTTGAAGCTTTTGAAGCCTTATCTTCATCTCTTGTCTACCAACGAATAACAGTGTTGAACAATATTCAAAATGAGGTTTAACGGTTGTATTATATATGTCAATAGCTGTAGATGTTGAAATTTTGTTTCGGATTCGTCTTAGAAAACCAATTTTTTTAGATATCTTTTTACAAATATAATTATAGTGTAGATCAAACTTCAGATTTTTGTCTACTATAACACCCAGATATTTAATTTCTGCAACTTGTTCTATTGTAACACTGTTAATACTTATGTTTTAATCAGTCTCTCCATTTATAACCATAGCTTTTGTTTTATTCGTATTAAGCTTTAATTTGTTCATATTTAAATACCTCACAACTTCTTCTAAATCCGAATTTAAGATTCTTACACATTCCTCAGGATTTTCACCGCTTATATAAATTAGTGCATCATCCGCAAACATACATACTTTGGCTTTCTTGAAATGGTTTGGGAAATAGTTAGGTTTGATGCAGATGTTAAATATTATAACCAGTAATTTTAGAGCTTTGATTGGTAGTTTCTTTAAGAGCAGGTTGGGAACATTGTCAAAAACAGGAGATTTTGAGGGTTTTATTGATGAGACAATATTCATTACTTCTTCTAGAGATGAATAAATTGCTGATTCAGAACAAGGATTTTCCTTCTTAAAATTATTTACTGTTGTATTTATTACTGTATCCACTGAGTGGTTGTAGTTCGAAGTGAGGTTATTTGCTTGGACAAATGTATTTACCAGGACTTCAGCCTTGTCCTTATCATATGTTATTTTTGTATTTCCAACTTTAAAGTGAGAGATTTGATTTTTTCCTTTTCCTCGCAAGTTCCTGCTTATTTTCAAAAATGATTTATCACCTGGTTTTAAATTGGATAATAATTGACACCATTTCTTATTGCGTTCCGAATTAATACTTTTATCAATCATGTTACTTAGAAACTTAGTACATTGATTATAAAAAGTATGCTCGGCTATATTTGAAGATCGTTGGCTTTTTCTTTTAAAGCTTCTTCTTAGTTTAATAAATTTCACAGTACTCTATGGTAATGTGTAATTATTTTGTTGAGTTATTTTAGGTGTAGACACATCCCTTGCTTTGGATTGCCTGATCAATTATTGCCTTGGTATTGTATATATCCGAATACAACGTGATTTTATTGTCTAAAAAAATGCATATAAATGTTCCAATTGGTTGCACTATAATCATAATAATTGAAGTCAACCTGCAAGGCCATTGATCTTCTAAGTGTACATATAATGGGGCGATGGTCTGATGGTATTTCGTAATCCATTGTTTTTACGTCTATATTTAAAGCGGAATTGTTTAAAATGATATCGACTGTGGATGCTTCGCAATTGTGTTGATGGGGGAATAGGGTTGGACTGTTAGGATAGTGAATGAAAAAATTGCTTGATTGCTGTAGGTTGTTGAGTGCGATACCTGCAGTATTATTTGAACAGCAATACCAAGAACAATGTTTGGCATTTAGGTCACCAAAAACTATATATTCTTTGGTTGAAGGTGTTAGGTTCAAGATATGATAATGGAGAGTTGAATTTCCATTACGTTTACAGAAAAAGTTATTAGTGTTTCTTTGACATTATTGTTGTTATTAAATTATAAATTGATTAACTTGGGACCAATTTTTGAATTTTTTTTTTTGTTTTTTATTTATTCGACATTTCGCATCTTCAGGAATATTATTCAAAACATATTACACAGAAAATTAATAATTATAACTAAAAATATATGTTGCGGTGGCCCGAATCACTTGGGCGTCTTACCCGCAGGTGTGCCAATGCTGATGTTGGCAATTGGTGGAAATTTATGTGTGACTCTTGCGTATTGTGCGTAGTGTCGTTCGCCCTGCAATCTCAAATATAAAAATTAGTGTTAGTTTGCCTGATTTTTTATGTAGGATGAAATGGGTCATCAAACATGGGCCCAGCTGGTTCTGAAAAAATAGGGAATTAGGATATAAAAGGATAAAATAACAATACGAAAAATACTTACTTGTTTACTTCTGTTTGGTTCTAAGACTATACTATAGGTAAATTAAAAGCGTCAAAGGGTTGTATTTTTCATTCAAAACTAGAAATTTTAAATAAAGCAAAATGATTTTTGAAAACTTAAAATATAACCCTATTAAGTTTTATGAGCGCCTGGTAGGGTAGAAATTAGATTGTGGTAGATTTTGGTAGGACGAAGAAAAAAAGATGAGCTTTTGGTGGCAAATTAGCAAAATATAGTATAAAAAGATAACGTTGAAGTAAATAGATAGTTGGAATAATGGAAGAAACAGAGGACCTAGAACAGTTGAAGATATTTCTTTAGCAAAAGGAAAGTTCAGTATTAAGTCGTAAGTTAACTGAAGAAGTCGATACAAAAATTGGACGCTCTGCAGTGGTGTTTAAATAATAGAAAATTTAAGATTGAAGAAAAATTGTCTGGGGGGTGAGAAATTCCAAGTAAGGGTGAAAGTACTAGGCCATTTTAGTAAAACCTACAAGGGATTAGCGTTCTCAGGCCACACTTTTTTTTGTGACTTTTAATAGTTACACCCTATACCACTTTTATTATATCGATCTACTAATAATCACTTTCTGAGTGTATTTAGCGATGTCCGTTCATCCGTCTGTCTGTGTGTCCATGTAAACCTTGTAATCAAACTACAGGTCGCAAGTACGAATATATTTTGAAGAAATTTGTTACATAAGCGTCTATCGGCCATAGCATGAACGCTATTGAAATTGGTAAAAAAAACCCTTCATGTTCAGACCTAGTCCTCATACAAATGACCCCTATTAAATCTACATAAATTGGGTTTGTGTGTGTATATTACACCCATTAATCAGTGGTCCAAAAATAAACCCTATATTAAAGATAATTCCCGATGTTAATTTGAATCTATCAAAAAAAAAATATATTGCACAGATTTTTCTCAAATTTGGTTTGTATATGTTTTTGTAAAAAATAAGTGTCACTCAAATTGGTTTATGCTTATTTTCTATATCTAATTAGTTGGACATAAGACCGAGGGTCTCTAAATGCCTTGTACAGGCACTAGACTGACTATGATTCTTATTTGTTTTTCCTTATCTTGATGTTTGTTTATTTAGTTTTGCAGCTATAACTCAAGAACCATTGATGATTTCTCATTTCATTATTCATCAAAATTGCAGCTAAGGCTTAAATAAAAATTTTTTATAAATATAATAATGTAAAAAATAGAAAAAATAATGTTTGATTTAATAAATAAAATATCACTCATACGTATACATATCTTCTACTCTATTAATAAATAATAATCACACGCCCTAAATATGTTATGCTATTCAAAAAATTTATTCTAAAAAAAGGGGGAAAATTTAAATTTTTGAGCATTTCATGGGATAAAATTAGTCCAACTTGATTTGCTGAACTATTTGGTGGCCTGAGAACACCATACCCCATCTAGATTTGGCACCCTGACTTGGAATTTCTCACCCCCCCCCCCTAGAATGGCTGTTGCATTGTATTATCGTTAATTTGGCCAAATTTGGGTTCGGTTGGACACTTAAATTAATTTAGTAGTTAAATCTGAAGATAAGTCTAAATTGATATAGAATAAATAAGAAATACGAGTTTTTGAGTTTTTAAAAAAATTTTCTTTATTGGCTTCAAAGCGTGACAATCATATTTCATTACATATTTATTGCATGTGGATGTGGCCTGTCTACAGTGTTTGTTTTTGTTTTCTTATTTAACATGTTTTGTTGTATGTATGTATGTAAGTATGTATTTGAATAGTAGTATAAGTAGTATTTTATGAATGTTATATAAGTAAATTAGTTGTATGCAGTTACTTCAGGATTTTTATTGTTTCTTTTTTACCAAATGTATGTTAAGCACGATTTAATATGGTATAGAAAAATAAATACTTTTTATAATGTATGTATATATCGAGGTTTCGAAAATAAGAAGAAAAAAAAAATAAAAATTTACAAGCGTTTTCGTTATGTTTGTTGTCTGGTTTAGTGTTGTTCACAGCTTAAACTACATACAATATACATAAATCGTTATACATATATACTTTCTTATCTTTTTGTAAAATGCATTTGAATCGAATCAATAAATATATTTGATTTCTTTTTTCTCACATTTTATTTTATAAATATAATTTCTTTCCTTTGTCTATAATTTGAAATTATGCTTAAGTTTTCCAGGTTAATTTTTGACATTTCTTTTGGTTTTTCAATTACACATAAAGGATTAAAAAAAGGTTTGGGACTGATTTAGTATGACGTTATTTTTTATTACACATAAAGGAATAGAAAATATTAGGGGCTGGATTCAGTAAGACGTTTCAAATGTACGTTTACAATATTGGTATTAGAAACACTTAGTATTGTTTTTCATAAAAATTTTCTAGCTGCACATATGAATCGTCCTTATAATTTTAATGACTTGTAAGAAAATTTTATCAAATAAAAAGTTCTCAGGAAAACTGTGATAGATTGAATTTATTTGTTGTTGTATATTCTGAGTATTTTTTGTTTGTTTGTTGTTTAGTTTATCTATACCTATTAATATTTTTTTACAGTGTACTCTTAATTGTTTAAGGTTATGAGTTTAAGTTTAGTAAGGCACTAGTTACACGTTAATCTATCTACATACCTTGTAAATACTGGTATATATGTAAATGTTTGTTTCTTTTCTAGCTGTTATGTTTTTATTTATTTTTTGTTTTAATCTACTTGTGAAATTTTTTAACGTGTAACTACTGACTACGGTTTTTTCATTAAATTTGTTGATTTTTTTTCCTAATTTTTTTTTTTTTTTTTTTTTTTTTGAACCATAAGAATGATCAAGTATTAGTACGAGTAATTTGTAGTTTTACATTTGTTCATTTAAAGCTTTTTTTAGCATGTTGCAGGATTTGCTCTTGAAGGTATTGTGATTTCCATTTTATATAGACTACTGACACTACTTCTACTACTACTCTCATAACAAAGAAGCTGTACTGTTGTTTATTTTGTTCAATTTAAATATTACTTATAGTCTACAAATATTAATTAAAGCTTTAATGTAATTTTTTTTTTTTTTTTTTGTTTAACTTCTCAGTAAGGGTATATACATACAAGTAGAATTTTAGTGGATTCATATTCACAAGAGAAAATTACTCAAATTCCATTTTACTTTTAATTGAGTACATCTTGATAGCTTTTGTGTTTTCTCCAGTGTTAACTCTCTCTTACATTTTCAAAACTATTTAAGTTACCATAGCTAATTAAAATTAATTTAAAATATTTAATATTTCTTCTTCTTTTTTATATTGGTGGGTGTGTATTATTATTTTTTTTTTGTAACTCTACTGTTTACAAGTGTGGTCATTAAAATATAACTATTTTCATTTGATTTAATAAATTTTGATTTAGCATTAAAGAAACAGACATATATATATTTTTTTAATTTTATTTAAACATCAGAGACAAAGTCATACACACACACACATCTATGTTTTGTAAACTTTTTAACTTAATTTGAAATACATTTTTAACAAAAAAGAATTCATCTTATTAATAATTATTATTTGTTAGCTAGCGTTTTATAATTCAAACTGTTTCAAGTAGGTCAAGCAAGTGTTGTTTGTTTGCTTTATTGCTTCGTAGGTTTTTAATTGTTTTTATATATTTTGTTTTTGGTATTTTGAGGGTGTTTTTTTGTTTTGTTTTTTTGTTTTGTTTTAATATTTGTTTACAAGCCTAACCTATAAAATAATATATACGATTTATTTTAGTTAGTTTAATCATTTTAGATTTTTAGAATAAAATGTAATTATAGTAATTTAAATATTGAAAGCTATGGCTACTAATAAGTATAAAAAGGTTATGGTTAAGTGGGTGAGAGTGATGAGGAAAGTGGAAGGAAACGGATGTACAAAAAAGTGTGGGTACATGGAACACAATGCATACAACATGATTTAGAAACAACTAATATTTCAAAGAACTGGTTCAACATTTTAAGGCTTTTAAAAGATTTGAATGAAATCAAACAAAAATTACTACAAAAACACTACAATTATGAAGATGATGATGATCTGTTTTTTTTTTTCAAATGATGGCTTGTAGATGTGTTAGCATTTACATATATTAGTTTTGTTCATTTCATTTTAGTTATTTATATGCAATTATATTTTACAATATTTTTTTTTTTTTTTGTTGTTTAAAAATAGATTTATTTTATTTAATTTAACGGCAGTTTTATCTATTTTTTTATAAACAGTTTTTTTTTATTGTACATATTTAAATTTTCCACTTGATTATTATTAAATTTAGTATTATTAAATCTCAAAACAAAAAAAAAATTATTAGTTTTGATTATTTTATTGTGTTTAAAAAAATTTATATAGAAAATGTCACACTTATTTATTGCTTATCAATTAAAACGGTGTGCCGCAAAAGCCGACGTACACCAGAAGAATTAAGAGATTTTTGAAAAAAAAAACAAGGAGTTGCAAAAGCTTTAAAATAGGTACCAAGACAATTTTGGAGTGAAAAAATTAAAGTTGTGATTTTTTTTATATTTTACAAACTGTTTTAATCAACTGGGCTACCTGACTTTTCCTGCACACTGTATGTATATGGTAAGGTCAAAATAAACGCAATAATATGATGGATGATAGATAAAAAATAAATAATTATACATAAATATTTAGTAAACCTGTCTCATTAACTCTTTAGCTAGACTATCTTTGGATTAAAGTAAAAATCATATAAGAAAATATGTATGTATTTTTTTTCAACATTATTTTCAATTTTTCTTGAATTTTCACTTTATTCATTTATGCTATCATTTATGTATGTATCAAATAAGAGAACGACTTTGAATGTTTTCTAAAAATATAACTTAAAAACTAATATGTATAAAATAAAATAAAAATCTACATAATGGATAAAATATACAACAGAAAATATGTATATGTAATTATGTTTTCTATGTTCTACATAAGGATAAAATATCAGAAGGCCAATGTTTTATGTTTTATGTTTTTTGATTAGTTACAAACGAAATAATTAAAAGAATTGCACGAAATCATTGTGTTATTGTGTGTAGGCATTTCAAAATAAATGTTCCAAAATTTTTTCACTACGTACTACATCAACAAATGGAGAAAATAGTTGTTTTGTGTTTTCATTTTGAAATATTAATATAATGCGTGATTAAGGCTAGAGTGGCTTTAGTTCTTTTCCATAGTAATCGTTATTATAAAGTGTATGAATGTCATGTACGAGTATGTTTGTTTGTTCTCTTCAATGCATGTACATGCCAGTGTATTATGAGATTTTGGACTTATCATGATTTTCTATTAAGATTTTTCACTTTTTACACAATTGGTTCGTTATGTTTTGTTTTTTTTTTGTTTGTTTGTTTTGTTTTGGTTGGTTGTTTTTGATGTTTTTGATTTAGAATAGATTTGCTATTGCTATAATGAAGAGATTGGCAAACAATATGCAGAAGTTAGTCTGAATCTGATAACTACCTCCGCCCGCCACAATATCCTTCTCCTCCAGCATGGGGTAATCAATCACATGTATAATGCCATTGGTACATTCTACATCAGGACGATAGACATGGATTTTTTTGAAATTCCAAACAATAACAAAGCCTGAAAATTAAACATAGTATACATATAAATAAATGTTTTTGTTTTTTTTTTTTTTTTTTTTTTTAAAGAAATGAATGGAATATTTATATATACATATATATATATACGAGTATTTTAAAGTATGAGCGCAAAATATGAATTTTTTTACACGACTAAACATTTTTAGGAATAAGTAGAAAATGATTCAGATAATTTTAAATTAAAACCCATATTCCTTTATCTTAAATATAAATAGATTAATAAAACTTTAATATAAAATATAATATTTAAAATGCATTACATTGCAAAATATACTTTATATCTCGACTAGAGTTTGCATTCCTGCATTGGTAGAGTAAATTATTGTTTTTTTAGCTACACTACTGTGTGGTTAGAGTAAAATGAGTTTGTTCTGATGTTTGTAATTACATTAAAATAATTATTTATACCGATCGACTTAGCATCAGTCTCTGAGTCGATTTAATTATTCCTTTGTTTTCAAACTATATATCGCAAGTGAAATGATAAGTTATAGAATGGACGTTTGGTATTAAAGTTCGGCCAAGGTCTCTATCTAAATTATTAAAAGGTAAGGCGATTTTTTGTGACCGAAGATTTGTTCCACAGTTTTCTCCCGATTTTGACCAAACGTATCTTATTTGAAAGGTATTTCTTTTTAGCTGTTCACCAGGCTTACAGATTTGTACCTTTATAAATTTTTTAAATTCTTTCTCTTAACTTATACTCTTTGTCTGTCTGTCTGACATGGGGCAACCCAATTCCCCTCATCCAATTGATCTGAAACTTGGCCCATAGTCTTGTTGTGACAACATATTAATTCTGGGGTATTCACGCAGAGTCACGCATAGTCACGGAGTGATCTAAAAGTTATTTACCCTCATCCGATCGATCTGAAACTTGGTCGATAGACTTGCCGTGAAAAAAGATTAACTTTCACACAGTCACGCATAGTCATGCATAGTCATAATGTGATTTAAACCAGAGCCTACGGTCAAGCTCGAGTACTCGAGCTACTCGAAGCTCGAGCTACTCGAGTAGTTAATGAGCTACTCGAGCTCAACGAGTAGCTCGAGTAGTAAAAATTAGCATTTTTCATGTTTGAAAGCATGTAAAAAGTTAAATGTTTGTATTTAGTATAACAAATGTATACTTTTTAGAATCGTACAGATACCAAGAATATCACTATTAAATTTCACTTGAATCGGAGTGTCCCACTTGCGTGGGCAAACTACTACTCGAAAAAGCTCGACGACTTTCCATACAAATGTATGACAATATTAACTTCATAGATGTTTGACTTCATTTAAGAAAAAATTTTCCCAAAATACATGGCATGATTTTATATATTTTGAAGTCAGTTACACTGATAGATTACCATCCTGAAATATTAAAACATTCTGATAAAAACTATGGAGTGGGCTAACTACTACTCGAAAAAGATCATCCAATTTCCACTCAAATGTATGAAAATATGATCTTCGTATATGTTTGATGCCTATTTACAAAAAATTTTAAAGAACACTTGGAAAAACCTCTTAGTATTTTAATTTGAATATATGTAGAGGATACGTTTTCAAAATTTCAAAGCATTTGGACAAAAATGTTGGCGTGTGGGAACAACTACTCGAAAAAGATCGGAAATTTTGCAAAAAGTGTAAAAAAATAAAAAAAAAAAAAATTAATATTTTTTCACTGTCTGTAATTGACTATATTCAGAGATTACTCGTAAAAAATTTTAAGCCATTCCGACCAAAATTGTGGCGTCGGTATAGCACTACTCGACTGATATTGACCACTTTCTATACAAATGTGTGAAAATATGCTCTTATTTGAAGTTTGATGATATTTTTCAGAAAATTTTCCACAATGACGTAATAAAAAATTATATTCGTTAGAGCTGTATATACAAAGAGAACACTTCCTTCAAGTTTCAAAGCATTCCGCCAAAAATTGAAGCTTGGAGGAACTACTACTCGACGAAAAACAAAAAAAAAAAAAAATTTTTCAAAAAAAAAAATGTTTTTTCTTTCTTTTTACTGCCCGTAATTGACCTTATTCACAGATGACTCATTTCAAAAATTAAGCCATTCCGATGAAAATTGAGCTCTGGGCGAACAACTACTCGAAACAGATCAGCCACTTTCTATACAAATGTGTGCAAATTTGCTCTTATTTCAAGTTTGATGTAACTTTAAAAAAAATTTTCCATCACGACTTCTTAAAATTTTTTACGGCTTGTAGTTGCAAATATATCAAGATAATCTTCTTAAAATTTCAAAGTATTGCGGCAATAATTGTGCTGTTGGCGAACTACTACTCGAAAAAGCTCGACCACTTTCCATACAAATATATGAAAAAATACACTTCATGCAAGTTTGACATCGATTCACACAAAATATTTAAGGCACACATGGTACAAATTTATGCTTTTTAAAGTTGGAAATATGATTACATTTCGTACACGAAATTCCAAAGTAATCTGACCAAAATTGTGGCTCGGACGAACTACTACTCGAAAAAGATCAGACTCTTCCAATACAAAAGTGTGAAAATTTGCTCTTATTTCATGTTTGAGATAATTTTACAGAAAATTTTTTATAATGACATAGCCGAAAGTTATACGTTTTAGATTTAGAAATGTAAGGAGAGTATTTCTTTTAAATTTCAAACGTTTCCGACAATAAAGGTGGGGTGGACAAACTACTACTCGGAAAAGCTCGACCACTTTCCATACAAATGTATGAAAACATTGACTTCATGGAAGTTTGACATCGATTTACAAAAAATTTTTCAAAAGTATATGGTAAAAATTAATATTAATATAAGAGGACAAAAAAAATTTTAAATTTTTATGGTGTTTTGGTGTTTAATATTTTCAAAATTAAGAAGTACGTTTTTATTGCGGTTAAGAGGTCAGTAAAGCGATTATTATTTTTATTATTACCGTTTTTTGCCATGTACAACACGTGCACAAATGCGCTAAAGGAAAAACAAGCACAATTAGGTATTCCGGAACTAAAATTCTTGCAGGGCTCTAAGACGAGAAGGAACTCGACGTATAACATGTTCGTTTGTGTCATCCAAAATCGTACATCTTTAATAAACTTGTTGGCGGACAGAAATGTGACTAGTCAGCGAGTTGCGGTGGATTTTGAATTATCTGAAGCTGAGTGGAGCAAAATTGAACAAATAAAAAGCGTTCCGGAACCACCATACCTTCTTACCGATATTTTGTGCTCTAACAGATCTTCGATTTCGATGGTTCGCCCAATACTAAACCACTGGATTGAAGAGTACTTAAATGATGATATAACCGACGATGATTGGACAATTTCTTTTAAAACTAACGTCAAGGCAGAATGGAAAGTCGCTTTAATTTGAAGATCTCACCAGATGTAGCAACAAGAATGTTGGCATCATTTTTCGACCCTCGTTATAAAGATATGGAGCATGAAACTCTTTTGAATCAATCCCAAATCAAAAAAGGAATTGAAGGGGCTTTTGTGTAAAGAAAAAGAATTACCAACAGAATATACAACATATCAGCATTCTAAAATATGCGCTATCGACAAACTTTTAAAACGAACGCAGAGCACAAATGATAACCTTGACATCGAGTGGTCGATATATCAACGTGAAAAACAAATGGAAAGACTGTCCACTAAAATGGTGGCAGGATCGTGAAGAAAAGTACCCGAACATATCGCGAATGGCCAAGAGATTCCTTTGTATCCCAGCAACTTCAGCATAATCAGAGCGGTGCTTTTATACAGCTGATAATGTTGTCACTGCTAAAAGAAGTTCGCTGAAACCATAATTTTTCAACATTCATTGTTAAAAAAATTATAAGATTTTATGTACTTAAATAAAATGAAATATTCACTAAAATAAATGTAATAACTTACATCAAACTTGAAAGAAGAGTAAATCTGCGCACACTGTATGTAAGTAGCTGAATTTTTCGAGTAGTAGTTCGCCGCCTCCATAATTTTCTTAGAATAGTTTGAAATTTGAAGGATACAATGTCCTCAAATCGAAAACTTCACAACATATAAACTTTTAGCAAGTCGGGAAGGAAAATGTTCTCTAAAATTACATCAAACTTAAAAGAAAAGCAAATTTTAACACATTTATGGAAACTGGCTGATTTTTTTCGAGTAGTATTTCGAGCTTTTCCGAGTAGTACTTTGTCCACCCCACCATTATTGTCGGAAACGTTTGAAATTTAAAAGAAATACTCTCCTTACATTTCTAAATCTAAAACATATAACTTTCGGCTATGTCATTATAAAAAATTTTCTGTAAAATTATCTCAAACATGAAATAAGAGCAAATTTTCACACTTTTGTATTGGAAGAGTCTGATCTTTTTCGAGTAGTAGTTCGTCCGAGCCACAATTTTGGTCAGATTACTTTGGAATTTCGTGTACGAAATGTAATCATATTTCCAACTTTAAAAAGCATAAATTTGTACCATGTGTGCCTTAAATATTTTGTGTGAATCGATGTCAAACTTGCATGAAGTGTATTTTTTCATATATTTGTTTGGAAAGTGGTCGAGCTTTTTCGAGTAGTAGTTCGCCAACAGCACAATTATTGCCGCAATACTTTGAAATTTTAAGAAGATTATCTTGATATATTTGCAACTACAAGCAGTAAAAAATTTTAAGAGGTCGTGATGGAAAATTTTTTTTTAAAGTTACATCAAACTTGAAATAAGAGCAAATTTGCACACATTTGTATAGAAAGTGGCTGATCTGTTTCGATTAGTTGTTCGCCCAGAGCTCAATTTTCATCGGAATGGCTTAATTTTTGAAATGAGTCATCTGTGAATAAGGTCAATTACGGGCAGTAAAAAGAAAGAAAAAAACATTTTTTTTTTTGAAAAAAAATTTTTTTTTTTTTTTTTCGTCGAGTAGTAGTTCCTCCAAGCTTCAATTTTTGGCGGAATGCTTTGAAACTTGAAGGAAGGGTTCTCTTTGTATATACAGCTCTAACGAATATAATTTTTTATTACGTCATTGTGGAAAATTTTCTGAAAAATATCATCAAACTTCAAATAAGAGCATATTTTCACACATTTGTATAGAAAGTGGTCAATATCAGTCGAGTAGTGCTATACCGACGCCACAATTTTGGTCGGAATGGCTTAAAATTTTTTACGAGTAATCTCTGAATATAGTCAATTACAGACAGTGAAAAAATATTAATTTTTTTTTTTTTTATTTTTTTACACTTTTTGCAAAATTTCCGATCTTTTTCGAGTAGTTGTTCCCACACGCCAACATTTTTGTCCAAATGCTTTGAAATTTTAAAAACATATCCTCTACATATATTCAAATTAAAATACTAAGAGGTTTTTCCAAGTGTTCTTAAAAATTTTTTTGTAAATAGGCATCAAACATATACGAAGATCATATTTTCATACATTTGAGTGGAAAGTGGATGATCTTTTTCGAGTAGTAGTTAGCCCACTCCATAGTTTTTATCAGAATGTTTTAATATTTCAGGATGGTAATCTATCAGTGTAACTGACTTCAAAATATATAAAATCATACCATGTATTTTGGGAAAATTTTTTCTTAAATGAAGTCAAACATCTACGAAGTTAATATTTTCATACATTTGTATGGAAAGTCGTCGAGCTTTTTCGAGTAGTAGTTTGCCCACGCAAGTGGGAAACTCCTATTCAAGTGAAATTTAACAGTGATATTCTTGGTATCTGTACGATTCTAAAAAGTATACATTTGTTATACTAAATACCAATATTTAACTTTTTATATGCTTTCAAACATGAAAAATGCTAATTTTTACTACTCGAGCTACTCGTTGAGCTCGAGTAGCTCATCAACTACTCGAGCAGCTCGAGTAGCTCGAAGCTCGAGTAATGGGGAGCCCTGATTTAAACCCCATTTCGCCTCATCCAATCAATATGAAACTTGGTCTACAGACTTGTTGTCACCAAATATTAACTTAAAGATAGTCACGTAAATTCACGCACAGTCACGGAGAGATTCAAAACTCATATGCATAAGGAAAGAAAGAGTTTTAATAAAAACTTTGTTTTTATTGGTTAAAATATTTTGGAGTTATGCTCTTTTAAAGTTGCTACTAACACATATAAAATTATACAATGCGAAGTGTGTGTTTATTAAATTTGTTAATGCATTTGCAAAAAAAAAATGAGTTTGATTTCTTTATTCACAATTACAATCGTGTTGAATTGAAAAATTATTTTGGACATAAACCAAAAAAGTGTTGAATTGAATTAAAAATGATTAGCATACCATTAGGGTCAATCTATATATATAAAATTGAATGTGTGTTTGTTTATTTGTTTGTTTGTTTGTGTGTACCTTATAGGAGACCAAACCTCTGGACCGATCTTCCTGAAATTTTTACAGCATTTAACTGGGACTCTGGCATGATTAATAGGGTACTTTTTTTTGACCACACCCACTTTTACGCCCACTTTTTTAAAATTATGTAATTGCTCCCATATAGTTTTTAACAGATTTACTTCAAACTGTATACACATTATACTCCAGGCGAGGTAGAAATAAACATTTCTTACGCCACGCCCCCTTTCACGCCCCTTTTCACGCCAAATTTTGTTTGAAAGTTTTAAACTTTTTTTTCTCTGTACAAATTTGTTCCTTCCAACGGATTTTTTTATTTGGTAGTATATTGCTCTTAATACTGTTAACGTCGCCATATAACTATGAACCACGCCCATTTCACCGCCCCCTTTTTTTTACTTATACCACTAACAATGTTTGCTATACAAAATAATTTTTTTGTAATATGTATTTATCTAAAGTTTTATACACTTTTTATCTACAGGTAAGGTAGCCATACATTTTTTTATTACCAAGTCCCCCTTTTTCGCCCCATTTTACCTTAAATCATAATTAATCTGCTTTCAATCTATCTATATATATAAAAATGAATATGTGTTTGTTTGTGCTTTATAGGAGGCCAAACCAAAGAACCGATCTTCCTGAAATTTTCAGAGCGTGTTACTGTGACTCTGGAAGGAATAATATGCTATATAAATTTTTGATTGGACAAAGGGGCGGTGCCACGCCCATATAACCCAAAATTTGAAAAAGTCATATCACGGGAATTTTTTTACCTACAGCAGTCATATTTGGTACATATGGTATTAGCATGAATAGAAATACATACAAGAAGAAAAGTGGGCGGGACCACGCCCCTTTTTAGAAAAATAAAAAATCGTAATATCTTCTAAACTACTGGAAGGATCGTCATGAAATTTTCACAAAAGGATATTTTTGCGAAATAACCTTAGCTATATAAAGTGTTAGTGGGCAAAGGGGCGTGGCGTATATATAAAAACGTTGATGCATTTGATTATAACGAATGATCTCCGGAACCATAAGAGCTGTCGAGGTAGGATTTCCAGCATAGGTTCGGTTCGAGCTCTTCTGTGTTTTTTTTTTTTAGTTTTAACCCTCTAGCTGGCGTTGGGGTCAAGTTAAAAACAAAAATTTTTACTTTCAGCGCGATTTGACTGCAATTCAGAATGAACGTATGTTTCGTCATAAGAAATTTTTGTATGTATAAATGGACCCGATAGGTGGCGCTGGGTAAAGTTATTTCGAATATTCTTATTTATGGTGTGATTTTAATGAAACTAAGAATGTACATATATGTATGTTAGAAACATTTTTTTATTGGACCCGGTAGATGGCGCTGTCGTTCGAAAAATAATGAGTTGTCAAATTTATATAAATTTTAATAAATAAACTCACAAACGTTTTTATATATAAATATTCTAACGAAAAAGAAGGAAAAAGCCGCTACATTATTGCATGGTGGCCGCACAGCTCATTCAGCACTCAAATCACCGTTAAACGTACAAAAAAATGAGAATGCCGTCTGTAATATCAAAAAACATTCCGGTATGGCAAAAGTTCTGCAAAAATGCAGTATTTTTATTTGGGATGAATGTACCATGGCTCACAAACATTGTGATTTGATTTGATAAAAGATTTGAAAGGCAATGAAAGATTTTTTGGTGAAGCTCTCATTTTATTATCTGGAGATCTTCGTCACACATTTTATATAGGTATATACAGATTCTAACTAAAATAAAAATTCATTGAGGGCAAAACAACGTTTGCCGGGTCCAGCTAGTAATTTATTAAATGAAAAAATTAAGTGAGATCTGCTAGTATACATAAATCTATTTCCAATATAACAAAAAAACTAAAACAAAGTCATAAATTTTACTTTAATTCTTAAATTTTAATTTTTAATTTTTAATTTTTAACTTTTAACTTTTAATTTTTAATTTTTAATTTTCAATTTTTAATTTTTAATTTTTAATTTTTAATTTCTAATTTCTAATTTTTAATTTTTAATTTTTAATTTTTAATTTTTAATTTTTAATTTTTAATTTTTAATTTTTAATTTTTAATTTTTAATTTTTAATTTTTAATTTTTAATTTTTAATTTTTAATTTTTAATTTTTAATTTTTAATTTTTAATTATTAATTATTAATTTTTAATTTTTAATTTTTAATTTTTAATTTCTAATTTTTAATTTTTAATTTTTAATTTTTAATTTTTAATTTTTAATTTTTAATTTTTAATTTTTAATTTTTAATTTTTAATTTTTAATTTTTAATTTTTAATTTTTAATTTTTAATTTTTAATTTTTAATTTTTAATTTTTAATTTTTAATTTTTAATTTTTAATTTTTAATTTTTAATTTTTAATTTTTAATTTTTAATTTTTAATTTTTAATTTTTAATTTTTAATTTTTAATTTTTAATTTTTAATTTTTAATTTTTAATTTTTAATTTTTAATTTTTAATTTTTAATTTTTAATTTTTAATTTTTAATTTTTAATTTTTAATTTTTAATTTTTAATTTTTAATTTTTAATTTTTAATTTTTAATTTTTAATTTTTAATTTTTAATTTTTAATTTTTAATTTTTAATTTTTAATTTTTAATTTTTAATTTTTAATTTTTAATTTTTAATTTTTAATTTTTAATTTTTAATTTTTAATTTTTAATTTTTAATTTTTAATTTTTAATTTTTAATTTTTAATTTTTAATTTCTAATTTTTAATTTTTAATTTCTAATTTTTAATTTTTAATTTTTAATTTTTAATTTTTAATTTTTAATTTTTAATTTTTAATTTTTAATTTTTAATTTTTAATTTTTAGTTTTTAATTTTTAATTTTTAATTTTTAATTTTTAATTTTTAATTTTTAATTTTTAATTTTTAATTTTTAATTTTTAATTTTTAATTTTTAATTTTTAATTTTTAATTTTTAATTTTTAATTTTTAATTTTTAATTTTTAATTTTTAATTTTTAATTTTTAATTTTTAATTTTTAATTTTTAATTTTTAATTTTTAATTTTTAATTTTTAATTTTTAATTTTTAATTTTTAATTTTTAATTTTTAATTTTTAATTTTTAATTTTTAATTTTTAATTTTTAATTTTTAATTTTTAATTTTTAATTTTTAATTTTTAATTTTTAATTTTTAATTTTTAATTTTTAATTTTTAATTTTGAATTTTTAATTTTTAATTTTTAATTTTTAATTTTTAATTTTAAATTTTTAATTTTTAATTTATTTATATTCGTTCGTTTAATTTATATTTATATTCGTTCGATATTTATTTAAAAACCTTAATAACATTAACATCCAAAGAAGTCGTTACTTTGAAAGCAATGATTGTGCTAATTATTTTAGACTACTTTTTGCAAATAGTCTGAAAAACGATGTGAGCAAAAACTTCACAATTAAAATTTGGTTTATGGTTATTCTCTATAACCATTTATGACCACAGTATAGTTAGACCTAATGCGCTTTCTTGAAACTCGCTTTGTAGTCGGGCTACTTTTATAATACTTTAATCCCAATTGTGAAATTTACTAAATCAAAATAAAATGAAATAATCGATAGTGCAACATTCTCTGCTATTCGCTAATTTAACCAGCACTATTCAAAACATCTGATTCGACCGGTATAACCTATTATTCGGAGTGATTAATATAAATGATTCATAATTTTCATTGTGATATCGAATTTGTATGAGATGTTTATTTATGGCGTGATAAGTTTTGCTCACTTACCAGTCCATTCATGAGAAGAAAACTCATCATGAAGACCTTAGTTTTGTAATTTGTTCGATTTGAAAAACGAAAAAGTATTTTTAAGTTAAAAAAAAGTTTAGAATAAACCAGTTACAAAATCAATTTAATAATTCACAATAGTGAAACTATCATACTTATTAGCTTAAAGCCTAAAAAGTTTTCGGAGAAACAAAAAACCAAATCATACAAAAATACTTACGTCCAGCCTCTTCCTCTACTTTAATCTTTAATGAATCTCTAAAGGTGGGCAAAACGACAGAATCACTTTCTCTGGTCATTTTGACCAAGTCCTTCATAGTGAAAACACGATCAGCAATCACCAAATGACGTTCCAAAACAGCGCGCGACTTGAATATATTTATATACATTATTAATTTATATTTATTTTATTCTATATCATTAACTTACATGATAAGCAAAGTCCTTCATAAATAGTTTTTTATGTACTGAGGGATAATCCAATTCGGTTTTCTGCCAACCCTTGTCTCGTGTCACGAAATAAGTAAAACGCCTTTGTGTATTATTCAATTGATCGTTGAAAGTGGAAAATTCGCCCATTTTATACGAATCACTATTGCAGTAAATATGAAATGGTTAAATCAATAACTACTTGATTATTGTCTAGCTCAATATACAGACCTTAACATGGGATCACTTTCTAATTTGCCCAAAACTGTAGTATAGGGAACACCTAAAACTTTATCAATAATATGAACATAACCGTTGGTACTGGCCACATCAGCTTGCAAAATTGTGGCATTCACTCCACCACCTTCAACAGTAATTATCTCATCGGAACCTTCGCCATTGATGTTGAAGTATAGGAATGTACGATTGTTAACAGTGGGCACTTGAGCAATCTGGTATTATATGAGATATGCATGTTATATTCCATTTAAAATTTAGTACGAAAACTTACCATATTTTGATTTTTCTGCTTGATTTTTTCCACACTCAAACGATCTTTAATAATATGCATATTTAAAATATCACGCATTTTTTGACGATCTCTATAAATGTTGAATAAAAAATATTGCATTATTAAATACCAACTTGAGTCACATTAGAACACATACCGGATTATATTGTCAATGGAGGATGCATTCCAGGCTTCATTGCTGGGCGCTAAAATTGTAACGTCACCGAAATTACTGATGTCATCTAAGACTTCCCCACCAATATCCATAATCACGTCGAGGAATTTACGTAGAGCTCCATTTTCATTTTCCTAATTTTGTGAAACGAAACAAAAAAAAAAAAAAAACAACAACAAATACAATTAGTTAATAGAGAAAAAGTTTAATGTTGAAAATTATTTCTTTCAAAAACTTTACATGCAAGCGTTAGCGATTTTTATATTTACATATTTATATTTGTGGTTGTGTTACAGAATATATATGTATGTATGCATGGATGTGTCTGTATGCATGTCATTTAAGTAAATTTATTTTTGAATTTTGGTGGTTGCTTGAAAGCGGGTTGACTTTTGTAGATATTAAATGGATGCCTAACTTGCCAAATCGATAGACGCCACTTTCTGATTTATGAAAATTTTAATGTCTAAGCGGTTTAATATATATTGGTGTAATGGTGTTAATCCTTATTGTGAGAGGAATTTATTTTGAATATAAATCAGAAATTGGAGTTAATCGATTTGGCAAGTGAGGCATCCAAATATCGATGGTAATTGATTTTAGAAAAAAAATTTTAATGACAATTTCAAATCATAATTATAACAATAATAAATTTTTTACAATAGCAGTGTTTTTTTTTTTTCTAACATCGACAAAATTAATTAACCGACAAAATAACACCGAAATAAGTGCGTTTGCTCACTAATAATCACAATTTTTGCTCAATAGAGTGCTAAAGCCAGAAATCCTCATAACAGATGTGATTATATAAAAATTAATAAAATGGCGACCTGAGTTAACCATAAGTTAACTGATGAATTGTTCTCTTAAAATTGACTAAAAATCGTATGCTCTTCAAACTGCAACTCACTTTAATCACCATCACTTGTGAATGAAATAAAAGAATTGATAAATTAGAATGACTAGAATGACTGACTCTACGATACCCTGCACCATGCATAAACCAAAGTTGAGTGGCATAGTTATCAATTTTTTGCCTGCAAATATGAAAAAGTTCATATCGTATTTATATTTATATGGGGAGTAGGTCGCAAAATGAACCGATCCTGATTATATTTGGTAAAGTAATTTATTTTTGTTTGATTACAAGGTTAACATGGACACACAGGCGAACGGACATCGCTAAATCGACTCAAGTTTTCATATTTTGAATGAATTTTCGGGAATGGAAAAATAGGCCACTGAAAAAATTTTAAATCCAATATGGTCAATATGGTTATAGCTAAATCACTTCATATTGCGAAAAGTTAAGTTTATATGTCGGGCAAATATGGCTCCCAAAATATGTAAAACTGGATAAATTTTGTTAAAATCGATTGATTTTGAAAAAAAAAAAATACTTGTCGCATTTTGTGAAAATGACAAATTTATATAAAAGAGGGCCAAGCGCTTACAGGGCTCCAATATTTTTTTGTCTGGATCTGGCCTTATGCCAAATTTGAGCATTGATTTTATAGTATAGAAGCCCTTAACGCACCAAATTTTCGCAAACTTCGCTCAATTAAAAATTATTGACCGATTGTTTAATATAAATAAAACAAGTAAGAAAATTATAGTCGGGATAGGCCGACTATACAATACTCTATACCTTGAGATGCGTAAACGGGTCTTAAATCCAAACGTACTAGAAGTCATTAAATCAACATAAAACAAGTAAGAAAATTATAGCCGGTTTAGACCGTCTAACGATACCTTATACCATGCGTTTAGAGACCCTATCTCTTAGGTCCAACTATTTAGATATACAAAATAAACATAAACCATATTTGAGTGGCAAGTTTTTTGCCTCCAGATATGAAAAAGGTCATGTCGGATGCTATATATGTATATATATATGGAGACTATATGGAAATGTCACTTATTTTTTGCAAAAACAAAAAAATTTGAGAAAAATCAGTGCAATATTTTTGCTATTTGATAGATTTAAGTGAAGATCGGAATATGGGGGCTATGACTAAGAATTGTAAGGTTAAGGTTTATTTTTGGACTACTGATAAATGGATGTAATAAACATACACAAACCCAATTTGACCGAGATCTATATAGTAATTTTGATATTATGACAATTTAAGTCTATCTAATAGGGTTCATTTGTATGGGGACTAGGTCTGAACATGAACCGATTTTCAACAGTTTCAAATATCATCAAAATATGTTCACATTTGCGACCGGTAGTTTGATAACAAGGTTTATGAACACACAAACGGACAAACGAACGGACGGACGAACGGACGGACGAACGGACGGACGACGGACATCGCTAAATCGACTCATAAAGTGATTCTGAGTCGATCGGTTAATAAAAGTCAAATATTTTTGGTAGTTACAAACATCAGCACAAAGTCAATATACCCTGACCACATAGTGGTATAGGGTATAAAAAGCATACACCAAATTTAAGTAGGATTGTCAGATATTTTTCAGAAAAAATACTTTGAAGCTCATACCAGATGTGATAATTATATGAAGATTAGGTCAAAAATGGGTCCGGTCCAGATGATATGTGGTCAGGGTGTAATGAATTGGTGCTGATGTTTTTAACTGCCAAAAATATTTGACATATACCATCCATTTATTATACCAATCGACTCAGAATCACTTTCAGAATCACTTTCTGAGTCGATTTCGCGATGTCCGCCCGTGTGTCCGTCCGTCCGTCTGTGTCCATGTGGACCTTGTAATCAAACTACAGGTTGCAAATATGAATATATTTTAATGAAATTTTGTATACAAGATCCATATTATCATATATATATCGATATGTGGTGGGTATGTATGTATTATGCCGACTAATTAGTAGTTCAAAAACAAACCCGGTGGGACCATTTTAAATCATAGTCCCCATATAAAGCTGATTTCAGATCACTTAAATCAATCGAAAAACAAAAATATTCCATGGTCATTTTTTAAATTGCTTTATATATGTTTTTGAGAAAAGCAAATAACGTTACTAAATATGATCATGATCGGTCCATTTTTTGACCTAGTCCCCACATAAAAATATTATCAGATATAAACTTTTTCATATCTGCATACCGCAAACTAATAACAGCAACACTAAAATTTGGTTTATGTTATTTTCTTTATGCATTATTGCCTCAGCACAGATAGATCCAAAGACCATCTCTCGAAACGCATGGTATAGGGTATTCTATAGTCCGCCTGAACCGACTATAATATAATAGAATATAAGTAACACTCCCAAACAAAATTTGGTCACTGTATACTTATATTATACTCTGGATCTTAGGTTAATTAAGGTCGTTATAATACGTGACATTTGTATGGAGGATTGGTCTGAACATGAATTTATCTTATAGCCCACAAAAGCTTATATAATAAATTTTATCAAAACATATTGTCATTTATGACCTGTAGTTTGCATACAAACTTGTATGGTCATACAGACAGAAGGACGCATGTATAATCAGAATCACTTTTGAGTCGATCGGTACATAAAAGGTGGTAGTTACACATCAGCACAAACTCATTATATCCTTACCCAATAATGATCTAGTCCAGGGGGCTAATTGCCGCATTCGATATCGAGTAAAATCAATCGAAATTCCATATTTTGGTTTATAATTTAAAGAAGACGGACAAACGTCAGACCTCGCTTCACTTTTACTCTTAACTAGGGGCCATTATTCGTTAACTATGACAGTAAAATTATTATTAGTGTTTTATTTTGGGAAATCTATGATATTAATAGGCTAGGCGATTTCTTATGACCGATGTTTTGTTCTACCATTTTATCCCGATTTTGACCAAACCTATATTATTTGAAAGGTATTTCTTTTTAAGCGTTTTGCAGATTTACAGATTTTTTAATTATTTCCTTTATAAAATTATGCATATGCTATGTGTGTTTTATTAAATTTGTTAATGTGTTTGTTATCGAGTTTGTTAACTTCATTCACAATAACAATAATCCACATAAGTGTTGGTTTGTGAATTCGCTAAGTTGAAAAATAAAGCTGCCTAGAAATTGCACTCGAATTTCGAGCGATGGGATCTGCTAGTTAATAATAATTACGTTCGAAAATTTCGATAACGAATGCGACGATTATACTCCAGGTATTATAAAAACGATAACTCAATGAGAATTAAATACAATAAATGGTTTCACAGAATTAAAATACTCGTATATGATTTGCAGCTTTTGATGGGGTGCTTCCAGAAACTTGCTATAAATTTAAATTTCCTATAGCCGAACAAATGTTGTTTTAATAAAGATTTTTGTAATTCTGTTATTTCATCAACAGCTAAGGAGCTCATGATGATTTTCAATTTTAAGTGAACAGTTCTTTAGTTATTTAATATGTTGGTAATTTAATGGTACTACAGCAAATATTAAGCTCGCCAATACTAAGGACAAGACTTTGTTTACTATGAAATGGAAATTGCAAAATTTCGAATAAAGAAAAATAATATTAAATAAACTAAAATGCAACTAATTGAAGCAATAACTAGCAATACTACATTAGGGCGTTTTAAAAAACGTTTTATTTTTATTTTTCCAACTGTTAAAGCGGGAATATGAATTCTTATGGCCCAAAAAATTTGTAACATATTTTTCATATTTTGTTGGAGGTTGGTAAGAGATCTTTGAAATCTAATTTGGTCAAAAAGTCATGCTATGAAGAATAATTTTTTTATATGGTATTTTATTTTCATAGAACCTTATAGATCACTTCTGAAGACTATCAGCCTAAAAATAAAAATGATCCGGGGGCAAAACTGATTACTTTGAAAAACTTAAAAGTAGAAATTAAGTATTTCCCATTCGAGAAATTGACAATATTTGAACTGAAAATTAAATACCTTTTATAGTTCTTAAAAAAAACTTTAATTTGAACTCCATTATCAAAATTACATATTTTGGTAGAAATCTCATATTTGGAGGGAATACTTTGGTGAAAAATCTATTTTCTATTAGTTTTATTATAATATTTCTTCTAAAGTGAAATACTGAATATTTAATTTTAATTTTTTACCCTTTAAAAGTGATTTATCTGGTTATGTGAAAATAAACTCCTAATACACTATCTACAGCTTTTGATTACTGATGAGGGTTGGTGACTCAAATCGAAACAGCTGTATAATCTGTCATGCAAAATAGAGATAAATTTTTAAAATAAATGTGCCAATGTTTTTTGCTTTATTTTAAAATAAAAACTTTTAATCTTGAGCCTGATTAATTTTTCAAACTCAATCATTAAAATGATAAAGATAAAAACAGATATATTTGTAAAAATAGAAAATAACAAAAATAAAAAACGTTATAACCTAATTTTTTGATAAAATCAATTTCAACGAAACCGTACCGACCTGAAAAGAAGATGGAAAAAATTCTAAAAATTTTCTGGGTTATAGAATTCACATTGCGCAAATTTTAAAACAAAAACGATTGTGGTGAAACGCCCTAGTGTACATATACATATGCAGTATGTATGTGTTAATGAGATGGCAAACAAAAATTTATTCTAATTTTGATATGTGCGTTTAATGTTTGATAATAATATCTGGCCAATTAGATATTTTTTATAGCTATTTTCATGATGTTACTGCTTCGAACTGTTATATTGTTCGAGCAATTTTTTTTTAAAGAATTTTCGGTTAATACTTACAATAGCCTATTATTGATTCATATGTTTATTTTTTGGGGGATGTTGCGTTTAGGATTAATATTTTTTTGGCAATATCAAGTAGTTCACCGCATCATTCAATTCAATGAAATTGTCATAGTTTTATTACAATTTGCAATCGTAATCCCATGATGTCATGTCGAAAATAACCAATAATAAGTTTGCAATTTTAGTTTTAGTTTTTGTTATTATTATTACTTATTATTACAATATTTTTATATATTCAACCAGCAAACATTCTCATTAAAGGCTCAGAAAGACATTAATGTCAATATTTTTATAGACTTATTATTCCTTTTGAAAAGTGTTTATTTTGCCACCCTATTATTATTTAACCACCTTATTTATATGTACACACAGAAAAGAAATGAATTACAATGAATTTAATAAAAGAATTTGGTATTCATTACAATAACAATTTTATTGTTTTAACAGTAAATGTTGGATCACAATAGAAAACGGTTAGCTCTTATTAAATTTCGGTTGACACTTTCGAAAATACAGTTGTTAAACTTGAGAACAATTTGGTTGTTAACTTTTTTCTGTGTGTAGGCTTTGTGAATATATGTAAATAAATAAATTTACATTTTGAGTTACTTTTTTCATTTTTAAAAATAGACTTAAAATGGACAAACGCATTTCAAAAATATTAAGAACACTCATATATTATACCCCAAAAAGAGGGTACTTTCTAAAAACAAAAAATATAAACACTCAAAGGAAGACGCATTGTTGACCAAAAATAACATTTTGATTTAAAAAAATTACAAGCCTCCAGACATTTGCTGGTTGGGTAATTGTTTAAGGGGGCATCCGGTTAAGAATATTCAGAAAATAGCTTTTTTACTCAAATCGGTAGTAAGAGTAAAAAATGAAAAACATACCAAAATTCTGGAAAGAAGTTTCGAAAGTTTCGAGATTATCAAACTAATTTTATTAAATATGTCTTTTTCAAATCCAAATTTTTCAAAACTGTATATATGACTAAGAGAATAATTTTTATCCGAATTTATTGGTAATAAAATTCTCTTCAATATGAATTAAAACAAGTAAGAGTATTAAATTAGGCCTTTGATTTTTGATACCCTTCACCTGGGTTTTGCGTTTACATTAACAGCTGGATTTATTGCAAAAGTTAACAATGGATATTTGAAAAAGTAAACACTTTGATAAATTATGGAAACAAACACACTGAATTTTTAGCATTTTCTAAAGATGTCACCATATTTTAGGCCATATCTTGGCACAATAATTCCCGATTTACCCCATTTTAATTACCAACCTGCTCGAATTAATGGCAAACAATATTATCCTAAGTTGGCCCAAACAAATAATTTATATTGTGCATGAGAGTGATTTCAACAGACAGAGTCGTAAATTAATTTTTCGATGATTTACAAACGGAAAAAATAACTTATATAGTATATAAGGTTTAAAACTTTTTTAAATTTTATTTATTTTTTTTTTAATGTAACATGTCGAGAGTGTAGTGTCAAAAGTTCAAATAAATCGGAGCAAAACTAACGAAGATACAGCGTTTCAAGTAACCGGCGCTCATACGGTATATCGCATATGTTAAACACTTTCAATCGATTTTCTCGCAAACAACATTTTTGAAGCCCGTGAACATCATAACTCGAAATCTACTTGACCGATCCTTTTGATCTTTCATACACTATTTCTACAAAATCACCAGGTAATCAGGACGAGTTTTTTTTTACCATTTTTTCCCATTTTTTTTAACAACAAATTTAGCGAAATTTTGTAGCAAAAATTGTGGTTTCCACTTCAAAATACTGTCAAAAAATAAAAAAAAAAAATAAAAAACTCTTCCTGATTACCTTGGGAAACATATCACCTTTTAAACGCATTTAAATTTTTTAATTTCACATGATCCGGTAACGAGTTAAGATGTTCACCGCAAAACAACTTTTTTCGAGGCGCCTCCAGAGATTCGCTGTTACGGACTTATTTATTAAAATTTTGAATTTCCAAGATACTTAAAATGTTATGCTATAACGTATAACGTATACATGAAATAAATATTCCAACTTTATAAATTATCTTCAAAAAAAAAAAAAAAATATATATATATATATATGAAAATACCCATTTTTTCGCCTTTAAAACCTTATATTATATTAAAAATCGTTTTATTTCAGACTAAAGAGAATTTTACTACACACAGAAAACAGATTCATTGTGGCTACCGAATTTATTGCCAACCGAATTGCGATAATGCTAGTAACCGATTTTCGGGTTCACTGTGACTACAATTCTATTGCCTTAACAGTAAATATTTTATCATAATAGAAAATTTATTAAATTTCTGTTGATACAATCGAAAATATGGTTGTTCCACTTTAGAACAATTCGGTTGGCGAATATATTTTCTGTGTGTAGCTTTCAACCATAAAAATTGACCAAAAATTACTACCGCAATCGTGTGCACAGTAGGAAGGCGTCACAACTAATTATGCCTTACCCAATTAGTACCCAATTTAAGTATATGTGAAATATTAAAAATAAAAAAAATTATGAAAATTGTTTAAAAAAAGGCATTCTAAACCGGGTGTGGTCCCCTTAATGCTGTATGTAATATTTTGTTTATTATAGATTTGGAAATTTGTTAATGTTTAAAAGTAAAAAAAAAAAACAAATTATATTTGTGATTTTGGGGATAGACATTAGGCTGATCGATTATTCGAGATTTTGCAGAAACCCGTTTCGTATAGTTGGAATAGTTACAATTTGACAAAACAGCAGTTAGCAATTTTTTTTATATCAGTAATTATCAATTCTATTTCAGAAACTATCAACTTTATTTCAGTTTATTATATGCTATTAATGTTTTAAAAACTGATGATGGCCAATTGAAACCTAGTAATTTTTTCAGGGGCACGATCGTCTAATTTCATCTAAGTATAGTAAGGAGTGAGATGGAAAAAATCTTAACACACATTTTCCGCAAGCATTATTTCAATTTTTTTTCTCAAGTTATCTCTGGAGAATATTTTTGTTTTTATTTGTAATGCCACCCCTGTTCATTTGTAGTTAGTTTGCTAAAAATAAGTGATGAAATATTAACTATTTTCACCAAAATACAACTTGGACCTACAAAAAGTTGCCCAAAGAATTAAAGGTATGCCGTCAAAGTAAGTAACTGTTTACTTTTTTTTTTTTTTTTGATACATAATATCTGATGCATTTTCACTTTAGAGAGATTTCTGCAATGTCCATTTGTTTTGATTTCACGTTTTATAGTAGTCACTCTGTAAATGTTATAGTAGTGAACTCTGTAATATTACTTTCTATCGTAAGCCAAAAATAACTTTGTAATAAGACAATTGGTTTGGTTTTTACTTTTTTTTTCATGCACACAGTATGTTAAGATTTTTTCGATCTCACTCCTTAATTTTGAACAAGAAACGGGTCGTAAAAGTTGGTGTGACCAATTGAAACCGGATCGCGTACATTTGTGGGATTGTACATTAGACTAATGCAGATTAAAAAAAATTCACTATTGTTAGCTGTTTTTGAACCTCTTGATTTTTTTTTAATAGAAAAAATTTACTTTTTTTCTTTTACCAAATTCATGAAAAACTAAATGCCCTTAATTTAATACAATTTAATTGTACAATAAGTACTATGTCCATTAGAATATGGGACCACAGCCTCAAGAGGACTGTTTAGATAAACAAAATATTAATCGTCATATTTAAAATTAATTAGCGTGTTTGTTAAAACTCAATATTTACCTTAAATGACTACAAAATTCAAAATTCATAAATTGTTGAGGGGGCGTTATCACATCCAGTAGGCATTTGTTAAAACATTGTCAAAAAAACATAAATAATTAAAGCAAAAAATTATCTTTTATTATTAATAACCATCACATAGAATAAGACACCAAAAAGAGATTTAATGATGAATAAAATCAAGCAATATGAGACTATGTATATACATTGTACATATTTATTAAAGCGATAACGATTAAATGAACATTAAAAGGTACAAATAAAACAAACGAGAAATGACTAGTCGAGCAAAACTAAGTAAAGATTTTTAAATAAAAATCTAACATTAAAGCCAATTATGTGGTTCCAATTTTAATTAAAACGAAAATGTAATATGAATCTTTCTATAATTGAAAACTATGGCCAATTTTGTGATTTTTTTTTTTTTTGTTAAACCAATATACCACCTCTAAAACAAAATTTATGTTTAAATATAATTTTTATAATTTTGGATTTTAACGTATAAAGGAAGTATGTACAACATATTCTTATGTACGAAATAGAATGTGAACCAGAAATATTTAGCCTTATCGTTTCATACATTTCTTTGTATTCGTATTTAGCGCAATCATCGATTAAAATATATATATATATACACATTTATGTGATCTGGTCTATGAAAAGGTGGCTTACGTGCGAAAACAAGTTATCGAGGAAACAGCGATAACTTGTTTTCGCATAGACCAGCTCACATACTATATACACATTAGGGTGACAGCCATTTTTCTTTTTTGAATTTCAAGACGAGAGAGTCGGATTATTGTGACACTGGATCTAAAACTTTAGTGCGCAAAATTTGGGCCAAATCGGATAATGCTTTCTGGACGCGCATTGAGTTCAAAGTTCAAATATGCATTTATATGTAAAAATTATCAAAAAAAAAAATCATTTTTTCACAAAAATTTTGATATTAATAATTGCGTTTCAATTAAATAAATTAATAAACCATAATTTAAAGAAAATTATCTTTCTAATAAAACAACGAAATCCATTATCGGTTGAAAAACAGCCAAGTTATATCAAGTTCCCCAGGCAATAAATGCGCCGCAGACCACTTGCAAAGTATTTTGCATCTCGTCTATTGTTATGTCGTTCTAAATTAATATCAAAACGGTACGTATTTTTTAACGCTATTTCAAAATCTACAATTTTACTTTTTCAAAAATTTTGTTCAAGAAATTTACCGAAATCAAAGATTGAAATTTAATGTCTTATTAACAAAATATATGTGATTTAAAATGCCAAATATTGTATGTATCATTTTCTTAATATGGCGAGGGCAGCGTTTTAATTTCAACGGATTTGAAGAAAAATTTGATTTTTCATACTTTTTAAACTTTTAGTTTACATCTTTTTGGTGTTTTCATATTTCAAACTTCTTTTGCCAAAATATTATACTACTTGATATAAGTTCTCAATGTTGTAAATTAAGGATAAATTGAAACACTATAAACTGTCCCTCTTTAAGGTCAAAAGTCAAATTTAAGGAGACTTAAATTTTTTTAAAACAAATTATCGAAATAATATCTATTTGTGCAAGGATTTTAATAAAACTTGTTGATATTTAATTAATTCTTAAAAATAATATTCTGCTGCTCTTGATGTCATATTGACTCTTTATTAAAAACTATAAATACTCGTATTTTCTTCATCAGGATTTTTATTTTAATAAAACAAATTAAATGTATTCATAAAATTCCTCAAATGTGTTCATTATTTTATGAAAATATGTGGGTTAATTAGTTTTTATATTTAATTCAGTATAAACAAATTTGTATATCGAGGGCTTATATTCAAAGAGTTCTATCTGCATCAATAATTATTTTAAAGATATGATATCAAAATTAATATTATATTTGACAGTTATATCAGAGAACAGTTTGAAATCAAAAATCAATATTGCTGTCAAATGTAGTTATCACTTTTTGAATATTAGCCCTCGACATACCTTCATATGAATATAATAATTCTGAAAAAAATTAAAACTAGGACACATCTTGGGACACGCGAATTTCAAACTGTTCTCTGATATTACTGTCAAATATAATATTATATACACTTGTGCTCACATAATTAAGTCACTAGTATGCTACTCGACATTATTGTCAAAAATACGTAAACCCTTTTTTTTAAATTCTAATATAATTTTTTTTTATTATTCTTATATGTTAGCAATCAATTTGCAGTGAAATTAAAAATTACAAAATTTTGGTTCTTTTTAAAAAAATTAAAAACTTGGAAATCAGCCAAAAAGAGCTGCTCATATAATTAAGTCATCTGAAAAAAAAAATGGTTGAAATTGTAGAAATAAGTAATAAAATTTGTCGAGAGTCCCATTTCTTCATTAGCTTACCTCAATATTGAGTAGGATAACCCTTTTGCATCAATACAGTGGAGCATCGCTTTGGCATGCTGGCTACAAAAGAAGCGCACTGGCCTGGAGTGATTTTGTGCCACTCCTCTTGGATAACTTTCCATAACATATCCTTATTTGCCGGTTTTCATGCTGCAATGGCTCGTTTTATTATACCCCACAAGTTCTCGATAGGGTTTAAGTCCGGACTCTGCGGCGGCCATTCCAGAAGCTTGATGGACTGTGTTGCCAACCACGACTTAACCAGTTTCGAACAATGCTTCGGGTCGTTGTCGTGTTGGAAAATCCACGCAAGCGGCAAATTGTCAGCCTATTCGGTGGCCAAATTTTCCTTTAGTATATTCTTATACATTTCCCCATTCATTATACCGTCAATCTTGACTATAGGACCCACACCGAATGCGGTAAAGCAACCCCACACAATGACTGATGAGCCACCGTGTTTCACAGTTTTTTTTGATGTATTTTGGATCCAATTCCTTAAGTGGAGGACGTCGCACATATGGTCTACCATTATTTCCAAAAACTTTAAACTTGGATTCGTCGCTCCAAACAATTAAATTCCAAAAATGTAGGCCTTTAGCAAGATGGTCAGTCGCAAATCGGAGCCCCTTCGTAGGAAACCAACGGTTTCTTCCTGGCCATTCGTCCATGCAAATTGTTTTCCTGCAAACGTCGTCTTATGGTTTGCGACGAAACATTTACGCCATAATCCGTTTCCTTTTTAGCTCTGATTTGCGACGAAATTAAAAAAGGATCAGTTTTACTCAGGTTTGCAATGCGTCTGTCCTCATTTAAAGTCGTTTTTCTCGGTTTTTGGCGCGGAATATTTTCAAAAGTTTCATATTTTTTGTAATGCGTAATGGCATTTGTAATTTTACCACGAGGAAAGTTCAAAATATCCACTACTTTTGAAATATTATTGTATCTTTGGAAACAATTCCATATTATTTTCCGTTCAGCCGAATTCGAATTTTTTTTGTTTACCCATAGCGTTTCAGCTGATGTTATTTGTTTTTAATTTCTTTGTTTTTAATTTATTTATTATTTAAACCGCAAAAAAAAATCTTCAAAACACTAATTTGCTCACGATACTCGTGGTGACTTAATTATGTGAGCACAGCGCATATGACCTTTTTGACGTTTTCCACATTTTTCGGGGAATACCCAAAATTTTAATATTGCTTCAATCAATGTAAACAACTGCTAGCATATCAGGGTTCCACAAAATAGTAAGGTTAGTATCGGAAGAAATAGCTTTAAGAAAAAAACTACACAAACATTTCATTGCATACCCATGACTTAATTATGTGAGCACAAGTGTATATTATATAATATTTTGATATCATACATGATTAGTACGATTATTTCTTAATAGATATTGTAGCAAATCGACCGACAAATACTTTCAGATCTTATTAATAATTTGGTTTTACACGCTCTCTTTAAAATAATTATTGATGCAGATAGTAATTTTTGAATATAAGCCCTCGATATATAAATTTGTTTATACTGAATTAAATATAAAAACTAATTAATCTACAGATTTTCATAAAATAACGAATAAATTTGAGGAATTTTATGAATACATTAAATTTGTTTTATTTAAAAAAAATCCCGATGAAGAAAATATTTATAGATTTTTATATAGAGTCAATTTGACATCAAGAGTACCACACGGGTTAATTTCAGAAAATAAGTTGAGAATATTATTTTTTAGAATTATTAAAATATTATCAACAAGTTTTATCGAAATCCTTCCACAAATATATATTATTTCGATATTTTGTTTAAAAAAAATTTAAATTTCCTTAAATGCGACCTTTGACCTTAAAGAAGGACAGTTTATAGAGTTTCAATTTAACCTTAATTTACAAGATTGAGAACTTATATCAAGTTGTATAATATTTTAACAAAAGACGTTTAAAATATAAAGACACCAAAATGATGTAACCAAAATGATGTAACCAAATTAAGAACATGATACCACCAAATTTTTTTAAATCACATATATTTTGCTAATAAGACCTTAAAGTCCAATCATTGTTTTCGGTAAATTTTTGAAAAAGTAAAATTGGAGATTTTGAAATAGTGCTAAAAAATATGTACGTACCCGTTTTGATATTAATTTAGAACGACATAACAATAGACGAGATGCAAAATACTTTGCATAAAATCATTTTGGGATTAGGAGAATACAAAAATGTTGTTGTTGTAAATTATTTCAATGTCTTTAAAAATGTGAGCTCGATTTTCTTAATCAAGTGGTCTGCGACGCATTTATTGCCTGGGGAACTTGCTATAACTTGGCTGTTTTTCAACCGATAATAGATTTTGTAGTTTTGTGAGAAAGATAATTTACTGTACATTACAGTTTATTAATTAATTTAATTTAAATGCATATTTGCACTTTGAACTCAATGCGCGTCCAGAAAGCATTATCCGATTTGGCTCAAATTTTGCGCACTAAAGTTTTAGATCCAGTGTCACCCTAATGTATATATTTTTCTCAAAATCGAAAAATTAGTCCATACGCCCTTCTATGAAGCCTTCGATATGAATAAATTAATAATATAATATAATCACCCCTGTTCTAGAATTCATTTTCTCCTAAAATAAGATCGTAAGTGAAAACTTACGAATTTTTTACTGTTATAAGATTTCTTTACGAAAACTTTTTTTCGTTTTATTTCACAAAGCAAAAAAAAAATTACTATAAGTTTGGTATTCCTTTTTTTTATTTTATTTATTTGTTGTTTTTTAAATAAGGCATTATTTTTTTTAATTAAATATTCAAAGTCCTTTGTTTTTTCATAAATATGCTTAAACTCCGCACTCGTTTTTTAATTAGAAACTTATCCATAATCCACAAATTATTTAATTTTTTTTGTGTAATACTCTTAATTGGTACAAAATAAGTGCATATAAGGCTATAAACAAGTAAACAGGGGTTTATAATATTTAAATCAAGTTTATTGTTAATCTGCAAAGAAAACCTTCATTACGAAAAAATATTTACAATAATTTTTTTCTTACAAATTTGGTAGAAACAACTAAGAAAATTATAGTCGGTCTAGACGGACTATACGATACCCTTAATTAATTTTTTGCCTTCGGATATGAAAAACTTCATATCGGATGCTATATTTATATGGGGACTAGATCGAAAATTGGACCGATCCTGACCATATTTGGTGAGGTCCTTTTTTGCAAAAATATATAGAAACCGAATTTGAGAAAAATCTGTGCAATCTTTTTGTTCTTTGAAAGAGTTAAGTGAAGATCGGGGCTATGACTAAGAATTGTCTTATAGGGTTTATTTGTGGACTACTGATGTACTACTGAATGGATGTAATAAACATACACAAACCCAATTTGACCGAGATCTAGATAATAATTTGGATATTATGGCATTTGTATGGGGACTAGGTCTGAACATGAACCGATTTTCACCAATTTCAACAGCGTTCATCCTATGGCCGATAGACGCTTATACGCTGAATTTCATCAAAATATATTCATATTTACATGGTTTACAAGGACACACTGACGGGCGGATGGACGGACAGACGGACACCGCTTAGTCGACTCAGAAAATGCTTCTGAGTCGGGTCTTATAAAAGATGGGTCTAGGTCAAATATTTTCAGTAGTTACAAACATCAGCACAAAGCCATTATACCCTGACTAAATAGTGGTATAGGGTATAAAAACGGCATTCGTCTTATTTCTATGTGAAATACAACGAAAAAAAATAATTTTATTGGAAACTTTTTAACAGCAAAGAATTCCTAAATTTCCACCTTAACATTTTTTTTATGTGAAAGTTAATTCTAGAACAGGGGGTAAGTGTTAATAAAACAAACTCTAAGGGCATGAGGTTTAAAAAACTTTATATTTTAAGGGCCGTATGCAAAAAAAGTTAGAGTGTGCTTCAAGTAGACTTTATTGTATGTTTTTTATACAAAATTTGTTGATAGTCTAATTGAAGTACACTTTAATTTTTTTGCATACGGCCCTTATAATTTTAATAATATGCATATTAGGGTGGCCCTTAAATAAAAGTGTTCAAACTCTCGGTCTCACCCCCTAGAAATATGCGCATAGCAAAAAAATTTAGATATTCAAAGTTTTGGGTTAATCAAAAAAAATTTAGAGGTGCCTCAACGCGACTGAAAATTTCAAGTGTGTTTATATGGGGAAAATATGACTATTTTTTTTTCAGATTTTACAAGTTGTTATATGAATCGATTTCAGTACTAAATTATTCCTTTAAAAAGCTATATAACTTCAAAATCGAATAAAAACTCGCCAAGAAATAGCAAATGCCCCAGACCACTTTTGTGCCAAAAAAACTAGGTCATGAAATTTGATGACATTTTTTTCAACTTTAAGAAATTAATTAAAACCAACATTTTGTTTTAGTCTCTATACCTATGAGTACTCAGATATGAAGTATTGTTTTATTACCACCTTGTTAACCTATTGCGCATTGAGACCGAAAATGGAAAATTTTTTTGATAAAATTTTGAAAACTTTTTTTTCAATTTTAGAAAAATTTTCTTAAACGAAATTAAAAAAAATTGATCTGGCTGTTTAAGGTTAAATGCACGTTAGAGATTAACTGTGTGAATTTTTAGGTAAATCACTAGCCAGAATTTTTTTGACAAGGATTTTATTTTTGCGGATTTCGAGAAAAATGGGATTTTTTTAAATATTCTGTAAATGTACTCTTTCTAAATACTTTGTATAAAAAATTAATCAGTTCTCTACTTTTAAATACTATATTTTATCTTAATAGCCTAGGGTTTCGGGAAAAAAATATGATGACCCAATTATCGCTTTTGGAAAGGGGTTCACATAAGACCCCAAGCTAATAAAAGACAATTTATTAAAAAAATTCAAATATTTTGTAAGTGCTGTTGAATTTTTCGATGCGACGCTTAAAATATTATAACTAAACGTGTAGAATTACCGTTTCTAAAATTTGGGATAAACCCGAGAACGTTAACCCATTATTTGCCAAGGCCAGCTTTGGATTTTAAGATATTTTTAAATAAAAATTACCGAAAACGAGTTTTTCTATTAAACTCGATGAAACCACTATTTAGAATTGGAAAAAAAATAGTTCGGTTAATTTTTATATATTTATCCCTTCAGTGCTTCAGGGATCAAAATAATACATTTTGATATATCTTTGGTGCAATTAACTACTTAACCGTTTTGGAATTCCCTTCCAATTTCTAAATAAGGATCCTCTGTACCGGAAAAAGTTGAAAAAAATGCCATCAAATCTCATGACCTAGTTTTTTTTTTTTTTTGGCACAAAAGTGGTCTGGGGCATTTGCTATTTCTTGGCTGAAACTTGAAATTTTCAGTCGCGTTGAGGCACCTCTAAATTTTTTTTGATTGACCCAAAACTTTGTATTTCTTAGTTTTTTTGCTATTCGCATATTTTTAGGGGGGTGAGACCGAGAGTTTGAACACTTTTTTTCCCCTCCATATAATGAAGGGCCACCCTAATGCTTATACATATTATAAATTTAATTATTGAAAAACGAAACTTTTGTAGAACAGGGTTGAATATGCTATATTAAAAATTTCTTTAATCCAACTCAAGTATTTTCTTTAAAATAGCTTCCATTAAATTTCTCCCATGTAAGATCAAATAAAAAAGAATTAATTTCAATATACGCGCTCAAACAACAAGGCTAAAATTCCATTTGATGACTTGAATGATTGATTTGATTTGTTATTTTTTTTTTTTTTTTTTAATATTAATTGCATTTTATTGCTTATGATTTGTTTTTGCATACTTACATTACACCCAAAATTTTTTTAAAATAAAATTTATATTTTAAAAATTATTTTAAAATAAAATTTTGCTTTTGATTTTACTAAGAACCGAATACATTTTTTGTTTGTTTACAAATTAATATTGAAAAAATTTTAAATTCAGTTCAATGTAAAATCGGACTCTGGGTTTTTTATGTGTAAATTTATTATAAAAGTGTGCAGCATGTTTTCTTTAAATAGTGTATTAATCTGTAAGTCTTTGCTTTTACTTGAGTCTATTTGGCAAATGTTCTAGTTAGTTTAAAACGAGTAAAAAGGCCATTCCATAGGTGAATGTTCATAATATGACCTTGGTTCATTCGAAATTATAACTTATAAGGACGAATTTTCTAATATTTTTACTCCCTTTCTTTTAATTCGTAGTGTCTGTTTCTCGATTTTTAACCCTTTTCCCGTGATCCATTCGGGCTGAAACTTTACAGGCAGACTCGTGGCGACGATAAAAACGATCTAATAAATTTTCGTTTAAAAAAATTTAATTATGTTTCAATCAATTATTTAATTACATGATGGTAAACTTGGTTTTTATGCGTTAAATTTTTTTAATATAAATTTTTATTTTCAAATTTAATATTGTTGATGAATTGTACGCAACGTGAATGGAAGATTGAACTAACAATGATTGTTAAGTATGATCGATAAATTCAAAACATTGTTATGTTGAGCTATAATTGCCAAAAAAAGACTTAAGCGCCAAAATAAAATTTTAAAGATGATTTTTTAAATAACGTAACGGTATTACACTTGTTGCTAGAAAATGAATCTGTACATTTGAAGATGAAAATTTTAAATATTAATAAATATTTTGAATTACGGACTTCTTACCACTGGCGCATTGGGAATTATATTAGTTAAAAAAAAAAAACGTTTCCACCTCAACTTTTTTGTTTACAACGCAAAAACGCAGTACGGCAACTGTAAGTAGCAGAAAAAGTATTCGTTCTTTTACAATTAAGGGAATCCCAAAAATTATGCAACGACGTGCAGGTCTCTTATGTACATCGATTCTATTTTAGTAGAAGACAACCATATTTGAATAAATAAAATTGATTTGACTTAATAATATTTCTTTTGGAAACTATATTTTGAGAAGAGAGAAAAATTATCCTAAAGCTTAAAATGAGGGTAAATCTTTTCGTCAAATAGCTCGGATCATAGGCATAAGCCACTCCTCAGTCCAGTACATTGTTCAAAACTACAAATCCACCAATTCAATTTTGTTAAAATCTCGTTTTGGTCGCCCTTCCAAGCTAACTGAGCACGAAAAGCGAACTATTTTAGCGGTAATAAAACGCAATCCCAGAATTAGTGTTTTCCAAATTAGTTCTAAAATCAATGAATCCTTCATCCATGAGTATACCGTTCGCAAAATATTTAATATCTATTTTGGTCTTGTAGCACTTAGAAAGCCATTCATTTCCGATCTCAATAGAACAGAAAGTATGAAATTTGGAAAGGAATATCTAAACAAGGCCTAAGAATTTTGTGAACGTGTTTTATTAAAGGAAAAAAGTAAGTTTGGCAAAAAAGTGGAACTACATTTAACCTTTAACCTAAGAGGTGAAAATTTTTAACATCTAGGAAGAGGTGGTAGTAAATTTTACATCGTTTTTTTTTAAGTATTATTATTAACGTTTATATGTCATAATAGTTTCGTACTTATGTACATATAGAATAAAGATTTAGGAAAAAAAAATTAAAAAATTTTCGATTTTTTAAAAAAAACTTGCTATTTATTTCAAAGGCCTTTTTTATATGAACAAAAAAAAAAATAGAAAAAACAGTGTAAAATTTGCTACCACGTCATAAGTTAAAGGGTAAGAAAGGAAATCTTTTGCCGATGGTTAAGCACGGTTGCAGGAGGTATTATGGTTGTTTGACAGGCACAGGGTTGGTAAACTGGTATTTATTGAGTCTATAATGGATGAAATTGGATACATACACAGTTTTAAAACTAAATTTAAAACTAAACACAACTGGATCTTGGAGAAGATTTTTGGTTCCGATAGGATAATCCGAAAAATATATTCACAATGTCAAGCTGTGGTTGTTCTACAATACTAAAAATTGATTGAAATCACCACTCAAAAGTTTAAGATTGAAGATATCCTGCAAGTTACTAACTTGAGCAATATTAAATATAAATTTAGTTTTTATGTATTAATATCTTAAACGTACGAATACTTTTTCTTATAATTTTTTTTTACCTGGATAAAATTTGTTAAAGGGAATAAACCTTAAATTAATTTAAACAAGTAAGAGTGTTAACTTCGGCTATGCCGCATCTTTGGATTTTAAGTTTACATTAATACCTGGACTAATTGCACTATTTATAACAATTTCAATAGCGTTCGTCCTATGGCCGGACAGACATCGCTAAATCGACACAGAAAGTGATTCTGAATCGATCGGTATAATAAAAGGTGGCTTTGGGTTAAATTTTTTTTGGTAGGCACAAACATCACTACAAATTATTCAGCTTAGTTAATTTTTTCTTATTTTTTTCGTAGTATGACAGTTTTAATTTTAGGTGAACGGGTACTTTTTCAAGCAGGTGTATTTATGATATTTTGAATTATGATGCTTCGTGATTATCGAATTTCATCACAGGAACGAAAATCAAAAATTGTGCCACTTAAGTCTTTTTGGCGGTTATAGCTCGATATCGGATATACCCTGAAAATATTGTTTCTTTTAATAAAATTTAATTTATGCAAAAATATTACAGTTTTTGTTCGATGAACTGAGACTACATACAAAAAAATTTCATCTGAAAACTTGTATAAAATACCACTTCAAAAGCAATTCTGTATTAGTCAATAAAAACTAGCAGACGTATTCATAAGTGTTATAATGTATTCGATGATGTGAACTACGCACAACGAGTTTACAACTAAGGAGTGAGATCAAAAAAAATCTTAGCATAATAATAAGGAAACCATTGAACCTGGAGTTTTGATTTAATTGAAATTATATTAAAGCCTACAGAGAAAGATAAATTATATAGTTCTAATCACTACTTATGAAATTATGGATCTTTTCCGGAAAACCTTCCATTAGGGATATATTGTGGTTTCTGGACTTTTTTGCAACAGTTAGTTCATATCCACTGTTGTAATCTCTGGACAGTTTGGAAGATTTGTCTCCCTGGTTACAAAAACAAAGTTATTGTTTGTTTATTGTTTTTTGTTTTTTTGAGCTTCCTGGTTCTTTAAATTTTAATGCAAATAAAATAAATTTATTTCATTTTTTTCTTTCACCCAACGTTTCGTCAATCTGTGTTGACTTCTTCAGGGTAGATTTATTGGAAATTTTTTATTGTGGTACCATTTTAAATTAAATTTAAAAATTAAATTAATTAAATTAATTTAAAAATCGTCAGGTATTAAAAATAATCATAAAAATAAATTTTTGAGCTACACACTAGTCTCACAGGCAGTTACAAAACGATTGATTATTGTTTGTTGTTGGGTCATAAATATGTAGACACATTGTGTTAGTTTATGAAGGGAAGACGTTTTTTTTTTTTGCAAACATTCCTTATTATACATTTTATATATTTATAGAGCCCGTTGTTATAACTGACTTGCTTATTTAGCCGCAACTGCATATTGCTTGCCATACTAGGAACTTTTTTTTTTTTTTTTGGAAATTTCGTCTGCTTTTGGGTTCTAAACTGAATATAAAATGTACGTTCCTTGAACATTGGCAACTTAATTTGGATCCAGAAGCTGCGAAAAATATGCCACCACATATGTTTCGTCGTCATTATGCAGCAGGAATATTTTCTTATCAAAAATGATTTAAATTTCCGTGCTCTGCTTTTGGCCTCTAAATTTTTTGCAGTGTTCCAGTCTGAAACTTTTTGGACTTTGTTTGTTTTCCAACCTACATTGGTTTTAACTTCTCGCACTAAATAGTTCGAGCATAGAGGTAACCAGACTGCTTTTCTTCCGGATGTATTGGGTGCTCTTTTCAATATGCTTTCTATATTATTGGCTTTATAAACATCATTCGAACCTTTCTTTCTTCCCGAACCAGGTTTCCTATCAATGGTCCAATTGTTCTGATATTTTCCATTAAAATTGGAAACATTTTGATGGCAGCCCTTTAATTCTTTGGCCAACTTTCTGTAGGACCAAGTTGGTTTTTGTTTGAAACTATGTAGCACTGAGTACTTCTTTCTCATTTAAATCAAACTAACAATAAAAGAACAGATCTGTCATTAAACATAACAACTGGCATATTTTTCGAAGATAACTTGATCACAAAAATCGAATAATGCTTGGGAAAATAGTTAAGAGGATAAACGTGTGTTAATATTTTTTGATCTCACTTCTTAGAATGTTTTATGCCCTGGATATTCATCTATTCATAAGACTTTTTGTCTTTCGACTACCTAATATTTTAACATCTCTGTATTATGTAAAATCAACTCTGATTTATCATATATTTATTTTTTTTCTCTGGGTTTGACATTTGTATTTCAATTTTAATATCAGAAAAAGTAAAAAGTGGTTAAAACAAAAAAAAAAAAAAAAAAATAGATTTAAAAATCAACTGAGAATTTTAAGTTTCCAATAATTTTTTCTTTCGTTGACAGAATTGTTAAAATGACAGCAGTTATTCAAGAGTTAAGTAACATTGCATAAATTAAACACAGTTTATTAGACAGTGTTTAGAATAAGAAAGGCTCATTCAATGGTTATGAATACGGGCTGTAGCTAGCCAAAATTTAAAAGTTTATGTATATTAATCAAATTTAATTTTTGTTAAATAAAATCAGTTTTTTATCTAAGTCTTAAATAACATCTCAATTTACCCAAGTGAAAGTATACACATTAATGTATTGTTTTCAATTATGGTTTAATCTTTTAATTGTACACTCTATGCTATTTTAAAACTATATGTACTACTTGCTCATAAGCCAAAAAAAGAACAACAAAAATTTTACAATAACAAATATTACAAAACAATAACTAAAAGAAAATCATATTTATAGCATCAAAAGAAAGTTTACAATTTGCTCTTTTAAGTTCTTAGAAATTTAATACAGTTAAAAATTACCGTTATTTTTCTTAATTTGTTTTAAAATTGAATATAATACAATATTTATGAAATAATAATCGTTTAGCTTGTTATCACATCAATTCAGACTTTTTGTGAAGAAAACTTTCTTCCAAAATGTGTAGACAAAGTTCATAAAAAAGGAAGATCATTACGCGAAATTTTTCATTTATCATAATACTGTAAAAAAATAACAGATAAGCATCTATAATATTAATAGGTAAGGCGATTTCTTGTGAACAATTTTTTGTTCCACAGTTTCCCCGATTTTGATCAAACGTATCTCATTTTACCTGTCCACCAGATTTACATATTTTTACACTTTTACATTTTTTTGAATTAAAATGCATTTAAGGTTGCTACTAACACTTAAAACTTATACAATACTGTGTGTGTGTTTATTAAATTTGTTAATGCGTTTGCAAAAAAAAAAAAAAAAATTAGGGTGTTTCCTTCATTCACAATAATAATTGTGTTGAATTGAAAAATAATTTTGGACATGAACCAATAACGCAATCGATATTTAAAAAGTGTTTAATTGTGAATTGGCTAAAATTGATTGGCATACCTTTGGGTCTTTTAAAATAATTTATTAAATGAAAAAATAAAATTTCTACCCTAATCCGGTAGACCAAACCAACGAAATACGTTCTATTATAAGAAATTAAAAAAAAAATATTCATGTCAAAGTGCCGTCAAGATATAAACTAAAACCTTGTGCATGTGATGCTTAGAAGACTGCAAGCTGTGATTAAAGCCAAGGGAAAGCAAACAAAATATTAAATTCGGTTCATTATTTAATAAACTTATTTATTATACTAGAAATTTTTAAATTTACACTTTCTTTGACGCTACGAATGTGAAGTATTTTTAGTTTTTGTTATAATTTTTTTAAGTATAAGATTTTTGTTGTTATTTTTCTACGATATAAATTTTAAAATTAGTATATATAATTTCAAAACAGCATAGAATGTAGAATTAAATTGTTTTACAAAAGACTAAAATAAAATTGAAACCACAATACAGTATCGTGTACAGTTTCTTTTAACGCTCACAAAATAGCGTATCAAATCTGGATTTATTTATGGGATTTTGTAGATGATTTAAAATATTTTTTAAAAATAGAAAATTAACTTTTGAGGTTTTATTTTTTACTATGTGTGTTTGTGTGTAGAAAACGAAAAATGTTTAATGGCTCCAAATGTGTGTCTGCAAAACCTGAGGAATGAGCCAAGGTCATAAATGGCCGATACATTTGCATAAATTTTTGTCTAGTCAAGTAGACTCAAGTAAAATCAAAGCCTACGAATATGTATTCACTAATCCTCCTTCATATATTAAAATTTGTTTAAAAATACTTTACACGAACACTATATTGTTAATAATCCGAGCTCCGATACTTTTTCTACTCTACGAAAAGCTTAAATGTTTACAAAAAAAAATATTGTATGTATGCATACATAAGTTTTCCTAAGTTAAGAAGGATTACTTAAATCTATTCATAATATGTATAATTCCCTTTTACTAAATGTCATTTTTCAAAATGTTTTTTTTTTTTGGAATTGTTAGATATGTGTATAGGTATCTCTTGTTTTTGTAAATCCGTGTATGCTAATTGTTATCTTACCTGTAGGAATTGTGTTACTGTTGTATCAATTATCATCAATGGTCGATGTATCAAGTGAACAACACCATTACGTACTGGTATATTGGCCTTAACAATCTCGGCCAACACAACACCAGTGGCATGTTTTGAATCACCCAGCAAGGTATTCGATTTAACATACACTGCAAAAAAAAAAATTAGAATATGTACTTAAAAACACTGAAAAAAAAACACGGACTATGAGAATAATGTAACGTTTTTATTATGAAACAAGAAAGAGTGTTAAATTCGGCTATACCGAACCTTTGATACCCTCCACCTGGGTCTTACGTTTACATTAATATCTGGACTTATTGTACTATTTATAACAAATGTAAACAAAATATTTGAAAAAGTAAACGATTTGATAACCTTAATAGTAAATAATTACAATAAACACACTGAATTTTTAGAATTTTTTTTAGACATATTTTAGGCCATATCCTGGAGTTGTCTTAAGGATCGAAAATTCATTTTTCGATGTGTTATAAACGGAATGACAAACTGATATATACCCTCTGGAAAGTTGTGTGGAGGGTAAAAAACCTAAGCTTATCTTGTTTTATACCCTCCACACCTCAGTGGCACGCATCGAAAACTAATTTCCGACCCCATAAATATATATTCTATATACTTAGATACGAGTAAAAATATGTAGTCACCTCTAAAAAAAAAACAAAAAACCCAGTGTGTTTGTTGTAATATTTTAGTGGTTGAACATAATAGTTGTACAACATTCACAGTTCAAAAAAAGCCACAAGAAAACTATGCAATCATACCAACGAACAGAACTACGATGAGCTATGTTAGTAGTATTGCCACATGTTATTTTTATCGTTATCACGATATAATAAAGAAAAAATCGCCAATATGAAAGAAAAACTATGAAAAAAATGAAAAATGTTAAATGAAAAATGGAAAATGAAAATTGGAAAATGCTAAATGAAAATTGAAAATTGAGAATTCAGAAATGAAGAATGAAAAATTAAAAATTAAAAGCGAAAAATGAAATACGAAAAGTGAAAAATGAAAAATGAAAAATGAAAAATTAAAAAGGAAGAATGAAATATTAAAAACGAAAAATGAAAAACGAAAAACGAAAAGTGAAAAGCGAAAAATGAAAAATGAAAATTGAAAAATGAAAATTGAAAAATGAAGAATGAAAAATTTAAAACGAAAAATGAAAAATGAAAAGAGAAAAACGAAAAGTGAAAAATTAAAAATTAAAAGTAAAATTAAAAATTAAAAATTAAAATTAAAAATTAAAACTTAAAAATTAAAATTAAAAATTAAAAATTAAAAATCAAAAATTAAAAATTAAAAACTAAAAATTAAAAATTAAATATTAAAAATTAAAAATTAAAAATTAAAAATTAAAAATTAAAAATTAAAAATTAAAAATTAAAAATTAAAAATTAAAATTAAAAATTAAAACTTAAAAATTAAAATTAAAAATTAAAAATTAAAAATTAAAAATTAAAAATTAAAAATTAAAAACTAAAAATTAAAAATTAAAAATTAAAAATTAAAAATTAAATATTAAAAATTAAATATTAAAAATTAAAAATTAAAAATTAAAAATTAAAAATTAAAAATTAAAAATTAAAAATTAAAAATTAAAAATTAAAAATTAAAAATTAAAAATTAAAAATTAAAAATTAAAAATTAAAAATTAAAAATTAAAAATTAAAAATTAAAAATTAAAAATTAAAAATTAAAAATTAAAAATTAAAAATTAAAAATTAAAAATTAAAAATTAAAAATTAAAAATTAAAAATTAAAAATTAAAAATTAAAAATTAAAAATTAAAAATTAAAAATTAAAAATTAAAAATTAAAAATTAAAAATTAAAAATTAAAAATTAGAAATTAAAAATTAAAAATTAAAAATTAAAAATTAAAAATTAAAAATTAAAAATTAAAAATTAAAAATTAAAAATTAAAAATTAAAATTTAAAAATTAAAAATTAAAAATTAAAAATTAAAAATTAAAAATTAAAAATTAAAAATTAAAAATTAAAAATTAAAAATTAAAAATTAAAAATTAAAAATTAAAAATTAAAAATTAAAAATTAAAAATTAAAAATTAAAAGTTAAAAATTAAAAATTAAAAATTAAAAATTAAAAATTAAAAATTAAAAATTAAAAATTAAAAATTAAAAATTAAAAATTACAAATTACAAATTACAAATTACAAATTACAAATTAAAAATTAAAAATTAAAAATTAAAAATTAAAAATTAAAAATTAAAAATTAAAAATTAAAAATTAAAAATTAAAAATTAAAAATTAAAAATTAAAAATCAAAAATTAAAAATTAAAAATTAAAAATTAAAAATTAAAAATTAAAAATTAAAAATTAAAAATTAAAAATTAAAAATTAAAAATTAAAAATTAAAAATTAAAAATTAAAAATTAAAAATTAAAAATTAAAAATTAAAAATTAAAAATTAAAAATTAAAAATTAAAAATTAAAAATTAAAAATTAAAAATTAAAAATTAAAAATTAAAAATTAAAAATTAAAAATTAAAAATTAAAAATTAAAAATTAAAAATTAAAAATTAAAAATTAAAAATTAAAAATTAAAAATTAAAAATTAAAAATTAAAAATTAAAAATTAAAAATTAAAAATTAAAAATTAAAAATTAAAAATTAAAAATTAAAAATTAAAAATTAAAAATTAAAAATTAAAAATTCAAAATTAAAAATTAAAAATTAAAAGTTAAAAATTAAAAATGAAAGGTGAAAAATTAAAAACGAAAAGTGAAAAGTGAAAAAGGAAAAGTGAAAAATTAAAAATGAGAAATGAAAAATTAGAAATGAAAAATTAAAAATGGAAAACTAAAAACGAAAAATGAAAAACGAAAAGTGAAAAATGAAAGAAAAGCGAAAAGTGAAAAATGAAAAGTGAAAAATTAAAAATTAAAAATGAAGAATGAAAAATGAAAATTTAATTTAAAATTGAAAAACTAAAAATTAAAAACTAAAAATATAAAAAAAGTTTTAATTTCTATATTTAGTTTCTTACCTGTTTTTATTATTTATTTTTTTTTTTTTGTATTAAATGTATCCTTAAATTAACACATTAGCTAATTCAGATAAAAATAGTTTAAAATTTGCTTATTTTTAATATTAATAATTTTTGGCCAAGAATCATTTGATCTTTTTTTTTAATAATCGTATAACTTCTAAGGTCTCCAAACATTCTAATAGGGATCAAACTTTGAGTATTATAACGCCGGCTGCGTTAAATAATGAATTTCATTAGTGTTCTATGAAGTACTTAGGGAACTTATAGGATTTCTACTCTAGTAATCAAATAGTAATTAAAACTTTCTATAAAAGACATGATCATTATTTTTTTATAAAAATAAATTATAATAGAAACTGGCCAAAAAGAAAAACAATTTACTTTAAATTTAATTGGTATTCGGAATTAATTCAGTATCGGCAACAGTTTTAAAGTGGTATTGAGTTTAAGACGCAGGTGGAGGGCGTCAAAAAATTCGGCACAGCCGAATTTAACACTCTTACTTGTTTTCTTTCATTTTACTTACTTTTACCATCTTTTTGTTTAAAAAAACTAACTGTAACTTTAATATTATCCTCGAAGGCGGCAGTGGTCTGTGGCACCTCAATTTGAGCAGCCGAAGTAAATATCACATTGTTCAAAATGACATGGCCATCAATTACTTTATTATCCACCAGACTGCTGCGAGTGGTTTGCTGAAAGCAAAAAGGACAAATAAATAATAGTGTAAATAAAAAAGCTAAGTGTATTTACCTTGAAGCCTTCATCCACTGGTATAAGGAAAGTGTGACCACCAGGCGACTGATATAAATTTTCCTTACGCATCAGAGTAACTTGAGAACGATACGATCTAGGGAATTTGTTGAAAAAAAAAACAAAATTATATACATATGTATGTGTTTTATATTGTTAGACAATAGGAATATTGCTCATCGAACCTCAAACGATTTTCTCCTATGCTCAGCAAATCAGCTTGTTGCAAAAATTGAAATGCATCTGGATTTGTTATTTCCGTTTTAGATGATGGCAGCGATGTGAGTGGTGTTAAAACTTCATCTATAATATGCATTACCTACACACCCAGACATAAATAAAATAAATTAATTTAATTAAAACAATGTTTAGTTTAAATTTCGACTCACCTGTCTTTTACCCTCATTATTGGTCATTTCCACCGATAGGGATGGTATGATTCTAGCATTGTTCACATATATATCACCGTTACGATTTTTCGTTATGTACAATGGTGGATTACCATCCATATCTGACGGTATGGTTTTAGTTAATTGATCCTGAGTCATGGCGACCGTAGCTGCAAATAATGATTGATGAAAAAGTTTATCCATTATTATTTTGTTTGGCAAATAAAACTAAAAAACGTCTACACTTACCCATATGATATAATACAAATGTTGTACCATGATGCCGCTGGAATGCTTCATTTGTTGGTACAAAAATTGTACACGCTCTTAGTGATAAAGTAGAGTTGGCAATTGGATTCTGTTCCAATAGACTATAAAACTGCAAAGTATAGACGAAGAAGACGAAAAAAACAAACAAAAGGGAGACATATTAAAGTGACTTGGAGCCAATTTGTAATTGTTTGTGCGTAAAAAGTTATATGATGTAATAAAGTAACAACGTACATTTTATGAGACTGATAAAAAGTTTTTGGGAGACAACAACAAAAAAAAAAAAAAAAAATAAACCAATCTAGTTATATTTTATGTTCAATGCAAGCTTCTTGTAATATGATTATAAAGTTTGTTCTATTTTAAAAGGAATAATTTTGGGTTTAACTACACTGACATAAAAATTATGTTGTTCCAGAATTAAGTCCAAAGCAAAACGTTTGGTTACTGCAACTGGAATAATTCAGCTGTGACAACGGAAGTTTGATTGCTTCAACTAAATATAGTTTGTGGTAACTGAAAGTTTCGATTATAATTAATATGATTGAGGCAACCGAATGTATTCCTCCTTATTTAAGGATATTTTTAATTGAGCGTACGGTCACATTCAAATTGATCTTATTACTTTTCGAGCATATTCAATAATAAATACAGTGTTGGAAAAAATAATGCTAACTATTTCAAAAAGAAATTCTTTCAATGGTAGATACTGTCATATTATTGAAAATGTAACAGTAATTCTTAGCATTTCATTTTTTCATTCCATTTTTTTACGATTCTATTTAAGACATTAATTGCTAGATTGAGAAAAGCGGGTTTTGCTTCGAAAAATAATAAGAACGAAATTCCAAATATTAGTTAAAAATTAAAAAAAGTTTAATTTCAGTAAGGAGCCCTTGAAATTCGAGTGCAAATTCTAGGAAATTTCATTTTTTCATTCTATTTTTTTTTTCTGTTTATTAATCAACATATACATAAAAATTATGAATATCTAAATAATATTTATTAAATAGTGCATTTTTAAATAAAATTCATTAAATTTCATTATAAATATTTTTTGAACACGCAGAAGATAATGTAACTGGGTTGCTAATAAACAATTTTATAAGAGCCTAAAGGTATGCTAATCAATTTTAGCCAATTCATAATTCAACACAAATGTAATAAACACACACACAGCATTGTAAAGTGTTTCATTTGAAGCTTAAATATGTGTTTTATGTATGTGTTAAATGAATTATACTCCAAAAAAATTTTCCAGATGGTGCAAATCTGTAAATATGGTTGACAGCTAAAAAGACACACTTTTCAAACGGTATATTTTTTTTTTCAAAACCGGTTGATAACTAAAAGCGTGAAATGGCCTTGCCTATTAATATTATAGATTACAAACTCTGTATATAAACGATATCTTTGTTGTAATCGTTTAAGTTTTAATGTTGTATTTGTTCGGCAAAAATGTTAAAAATGGGTCTTGATAAACATTGTACTTTAATTGAAAAAGTAATTATTTCAAAAAGAAAAAGGAAAATCTATGAGTGAAATTCCAAAATTGATTGTTTTAAAACAAAGATTTTTCCTGCAATTCACGCAAATGTTAAGTCTGCGACAAGAGGAGCAAAAAGAAAAATAACAGCTCGATTTGATCAACATTTAGTCCGCAAAAGCAAATGCGATCAATTTCGGTCATCAGAAGAGCTGAAAAATGATGTAGTTGCTCCATTTAGGAGTCGCACAAGAAGAAATAGACTTCAAATAAGTGGATTAAATGCTCGAAGTCCAAAAAAAAATACCTTTGTTGAGCAAACGAAACATTAAAAAAAAGGTTATATTTTGCCAAGCAATACCTTCAGCGTGAAAATTGGGATGGGAAAATGTTTGTTCGCAGACCAAAAAATGCACAATTTGAACCCAAATGCACAAAAAAGAGTGTTAAGCATTTAGGGGGATCCCTTATGATATGGGGTTGTTTTTCATTATCTGGGATCGGTCTGATTCAGATTCTAGAAGCCACTGAAATGGGAATTTATTCAAGAAAATGAGTCTAAGCATTCATCCAAACTGGCCAAGTCTTAGTTTCAACTGAAGAAAGTTCTAGTTATGGACTGACCCTCTCAGTCCTATTTATGGACTGACCCAGAATTATATACCATTGAGCACATCTGGAGAGTCCTAAAGAAGGAAATTGAATTTTATAAATCCAGAAACAAAAACGTCATGTGGGAAAAAATTCAAGAGGCTTGGTACTCAATAAGCCCGGAAGTATGTGCTAAACTTGTCAGATACATGCAACGCAGATGTGAACAACTCCTAAATATGAATGAAGCTTCAACAAAATCCAAATATCATATAAGATTATGAAGGTAATTGATATGAAGTTTAAATCAATTTAAAAAATATACATCGTTCTTATTATTTTTTCTAGACTATTTTTTTTTTTTATTCAAATTTCTATATTTTAGGAGTTAAATCTGTGGTTTTCTGGAATAACCGCGTATGTCCATTTTTGTAAGTTTTGAGTTTTTTTTTTTTGTTTTTTTGTTTTTTTTTTTTGTTGTTTGTTTTTGTTTTTTTTTTTTGTTAATACTTTTTTTTTTACAGTACCAAGCAGACAAATTTTACTACAATTTTTTTACCCTAGTTCCGCGATGCCGAGTGGCTTGTCCGCAGATTCTAATATGGCTAATTTTTTTTTTTTTATTGCAGCAACAGACCAAAGCCTCTGGTAGGAATCGAACCCACGCATGATAGGCGAGAACGCTACCTACTCACCTACCGGGGCGCTAACGACGTATGTCAACCTACGTTTGATCGCTGACAAATTATTTTCTCAGATAACGACACATAGCGACATACGTTATTATTAATGAGAAAAATGCAAAATAATTTTGGATTAGTTTTCAGTTTATAACCACTTATATAAACTTGTGCGTTTATTTCTGTTATTTTTTGTCACTATTATTCTTGATACGTTGTTATATTCTCATCCTAAGTCCCGTAACTTTTTTGTTGACGAACAAAAAAATCCATTTTTCAAGCAACAACAACTTATGTCTACATGGGTGGTTGCATTGGTAGTTTTCTTTTTCAAAGAAAACGACGTTTGTCGACATAAGTTGTTTTATCTGCACACACTTTAAGTGTAATTTACATATAGTTTTTTTCATCCTTCTCTACGATCTATTTCTCTGAAGATTTTTGACTCAAAATTTTATATAAAGTATTTATTGCCCATATCTACAGGACTGTTGAATAAAAAGCTCTAAAAACTTTATATTGAGCCCATAATTTCTAATATAACGTTTTTTGGCTCTCCTGAACTTTTTGATTTTATGACATACGCGGTTATTCTAGAAAATCACAGAAATATTATTTCTTATGATTTTTTGAACCACACTGAAGTACTTTAAGTTTAACTTTTAGTTATTTATCGAAATCTATATATTAATACGTGAAGGTAAATTTTTCGACCAGTTTTTAAGCAAAATGCACGCACGGAGGAGTGTTAAATGTGGGTGTAGTGAATAAACTCCCAAATGAAATAAGTCCCAATGAAATAAATCCCAACAAAAATTAAATACTCGTAACTCCAAACTTTAGAAAATGAAATAACCCCCAAAAGAAAAATTAAAAAGTCCCAACATTTGGAAGTTATTCCAAAAAGAAATAATAAGGACCAAAAAATATGAATAAACTCCCAAAGGAAATAAGTCCCAGCAGAACGAAATAACTTCCAGTTCAAATATATTCGTTTCAAACTATTTAATTCATAAATATATTATAGAAAGCAGCATACATATTACATTTATCGATTTATGCACGTATACATTAGACATAATAAGTAAGATAATATAAAGAATTTATTAAGAAACAAGTAAGAAAATTATAGTCGGTCTAGACCGACTATACGATACCCTATACCATGCGTTTGGAAACCCTATCTCTTAGGCCCAACTAACTGGACATAGAAAATAAGCAAAAACCAAAATTGAGTGGGATTTTTATTCATTTTTTTGGTTGCAGATATGAAAAAGTTCATATCGGATGCTATATCTATATAGGGACTAGGTCCAAAAATGGACCGATCCTGATCATGTTTGGCAAAGTCTCTTGTATTTTGCAAAAATATATACAAACAAAATTTGAGAAGAATCAGTGCAATATTTTTGTTTTTTAATAGATTTAAGTGAAGATCGGGAAGCAACTCTATATGGGGTCAAAGGGATCATTTTTGGACTACTCATTAATGGATGTAATGAACGCATACAAACCCAATTTGAGTAAGATCTATATGACAATTTGGATCTTATGGCAATTTATGTCGATTTCATATGGGTAATTTGTATGGGAGCTAGGTCTGAACACGGACCGATTCTCACCAATTTCAATAGCGTTCATCCCATGGCCGATCAAAGCTTATATACCAAATTTCATCAAAATATATTCATATTTGCGACCTGCAGTTTGATTACAAGGTTTACATGGACACACAGACGGACGGACGGACGGACGGACATTGTTAAATCAACTCAGAAAGTGATTCTGATTCGATCGGTATAATTAAAGATGGCTCTAGGTCAAATATTTTTGGTTGTTACAAACAGCAGCACAAAGTCATTATACCCAAACCACATAGTGGTATAGGGTATAAATATATGTGAAATATGTATTTATAAAAAAACTCGCATTGTGTCGTTAATTTTTTCACGACAAAAGGACAATTAAAATTTTCGATTCCTTCGGCAATACCTTTATCTTGCAGTTTCAGGACACCAGCATTGCATGTTTTTAGCTGTTCGCAAGGAATCATCAGGATATTGGGTTCAATCTCGAAGCAAATCACGCATAAAACTTGAGCAAGTAGTACTGCTGCTTTTCTTAGGCTCGCTTCATAATCGGTGATGAAGATCGCACCTTTTAAGTTCAATAGATTCGAATTGATGTAATTGAATAAATGCGTATAGAATTTGGCTGACTTCTTATTTGTCAAAATGAAAAATACTGGGAAAACCTATTGCAAGGAATGAAATATAATCAGTCCATAATCTTTCACCATTACATAGAGAGATGGAGTAGCGGCGCGGCGCGTCGCATCGAATGCTGGACGCCATTCGCGCCACTCAGTCCCTCCCCGTTGATGACATACCTTTTCATAATACTCAATATGCCGCAAAATCAACTGTTTAAAACATCCAAGCGGTACAATTGAAAATGTTCCATCGGTCAAAATATTTTTTAAATATGTCATTTTTTTAAGTGAAATGAAATAACTCCCAACAAAATGAAATAACTTCCAACGAAAAATAAAAATCCAATAAAACCCATCTAAAACTCATTGGCGATTATTTCATTTGGAAGTTGTTTCATAATGAAATAACTCCCACCAAAAAAGTTCCAATTTGTATGAAAATTTTTTGGGCCTTATTTCATTTGGGAGTTATTTCACTGTACCTTAAATGTGGCGTAGTTATAGTTCATATGTGGGAGAAGTGCAGAATGATAAAATTTATGTATAATATGTGTTAAAAATATATTAAATTAAATAAAAAAATATTTATAATAAATAATTTTATAAGAGCCTAAAGGTATGCTAATAAATTTCAGCCAATTCACAATTAATCGCCTGTGCATTTATTATTGATGGTTACAAAAAGAGTACATTTTAATCGCCCTGTGTTGAATTGTGAATTGCCTAAAATTGATAAGCATTCCTTTAATGAATTTTATATTCATAATATTCACAAATTTTATATATATAGATTAAAAAAAAAAAAACATTTTAAAAAAGTTATAAAATAAAGTTTCTTAAAATTTGCACTCGAATTACGAGTGCTAGTCTTTGCTAGCATAAATCGAAATGAAAATTGTCGTTCTGATTATTTTTACCAAACACTGTATACACTTATAAAGTATTTAATGAGTTGCGATGTATTCGCATTCAGTATCCTTTATCATATTTTTGCGGGTGCGGGAGCAAACTACTACTCGAATTTTTTATTTACCATATTATTGCTACAAAATATGTATGGAACTTTTCAAAAAATTGAAATATCAAATAAAAGGCACTCAGCTTTCCAATTGTATATATATTGCTGAAAGGCGATACTAAATAACAAAGTTATATACAAATTAAAGTCAAAGCTATATTGGTCCATAACTCCGAAAATATGCTCGACCAAAAAAAAAATTTATTTCTCTTAAATCACAATAAAATAAGTGGTAAAAATTGGTAACAGATCGGGATGCCGCCCGTAAACTCAACTTAAGCCGAAAAACGTCTTCCAAACATGTAAATATAAAGTTATTATGAAAACACTACAATTTCTGCACAACTTCAAATAGAATTATCGAAATTAATGTCGGCAATAATAAATTGTTATCGAGAAATCAAAAATTAAAAAAAATAAATACTAATAAAAGATTTATATAATAACAAGAGTAAGAGTGTTAAATGAGAATGTCGAATTTTTAATACCCTCAACCTGGGTTCACATTTATATTAATATTTGGACTTATTGCACTATTTGTATCAAATTTAAGTAAAATATTTGGAAAAGTAAACAAATTGATAGACTTAATACTAAATTATTACAACAAAGACTCTAAATTTTGTAAGATTTTTTAGATGTGTCTTCATATTTTAGATTATATCTTGGCAGAATGATGCTCAATTTAGTCCATTTTGAGCAGGTTGGTATTTAACCTGCTCAAATAATGACAAATAATATTATCCTGAGTTTAACCAGGTAAATGGTTTATTTTGTGAAGGAGCGTGATTTCAACAGACAGACAGACGGACAGACGAAGATCGCTATATAGACACGAGTTGTCATAAGAATCAGGAATATATATACTTTATGGGGTCGCAAATTCCTTTGGATGCTCTTTTCTTGCTGTGAGGGCTATAACCTTAAAATAAGCAATATTTTTTTTCTTCCAAAAATAATTTGGCCGCGAAGGGGTTAAGAATGAAAGTTTTGTTACCTTGGAAACAGCAAACAACTAATCTCATCAAAAGTAGATTCAGAAATTCCGATTTAAAGGGTGCTGTTGTGCACTGAAATGTAAAATTGTTTCCAGATTTGTTGAGTAAAGAAAATGTGAAGAAGCTTGCGACTTTAATTTCTTGTGACTATGAAGAACAGTTGATTGGGGTTACAGTCCTTGAAAATGGTATGGTGATTAATCAGGCAAAAGCTGTCTTATCAGCAGTTGAGCAGAGGGGAGCAGCACGAAAAATTGAGGCAATTTGTAAATACTGGTCGCCAGAGCAAATATTAAAGAAAAATCTTCTTTATTTAACATGTCGTTGAAGTTGTTTTAAAGAAAGTTTTCAATTGCAAAATGGGCACATGCACAGCTCCTCAACCAGATATTTTTCGAAAATTCCAGATAAAAAGAAATACCAAACAGTTAAAAATAAAATAAGTAATCCAGAATAAATTTCAAATTATCTTTTTCAATAACTAAAAAATTACCTGGCCAGTGACGATTATAAGGAATTCATCCAACTTTGCCACCGGAAAAAATTACTTTCAGAGTACCAGAAGCTATTCATCACGCCAGATGGATGGCAAAGGCCATTTATTGTCTTAAAATATATCTTTCACACAAATTTTCATTAACTGATTTAAAGAGAAAGGGTATTGAGGATATTTGTTTATCTATAATCAATATTTTTGTAAAAGCATGGTTTAATGACCTCAATCCCACCTTGGCCCCCCAACCAAGACTTACAATTATTAAAATCATAGGTTTAATGCAGAATTATTGATAAAAAAGTTGGAGACGAGGCATTTTCTAAAATAGTTAGGAGCAAATACATTTTAATTTTTCGCTGATACTTTGGGAAAAAAAATGTGAAAATAAGCATGGTTAGAAAATTATGGTCCGAAGTAGGAAACGATGAAGTTAATTCAGAGGACAGGAATAATTTATTAAACAAAGAAATTAATTATTTTATTTATTCTTTTATTTTTAAGAGATTTGAAATCGATATAGATTTCTTTAATACTGATCCCGATGTATGGTGTGAAAATCAACATTATTTAAAAGCTAAAAAAATAGTAAACGGTTTAAGAGTAGTTAATGACGCAGCTGAGAAAGAAGTAAAATAAATCCAATATTTTAACTCAAATTTGACAACAGACAAACAACGACAGTTTGTAATACAAATTGTATCTGAATGTATTCATATTTTTCCGGACTCTTCAAAAGCCACCATATGTAAGCCATTACCACCATAAAATATAGTTTTTAAATAAAGGGTCCGCCATCTAACGTTTTTTTTTTTTTCAACTAGTGCTTATTTCGTGAATGGTAACACTTAGCTCATGTCTGATTTGACAGATAATTAGTTTTATCCTTCCGCTGAACGAATATGGTTGTGTATACGCTTGACCAACGCTGGGAAATATTGCGACATTACTTTACTTTACTCATGGTAATGTTGCAGAATGTGTGCGAAAATTACGTACGGATTTTGGAAGAAGAGAAGCACCGTCAGCTCCGTATGTTCGTTATCTTGTGAAAAAAGTGAAAGAAACTGGTATCCTCATCGATAAACCAAAGCGTGAAAAGCAAAAACAGTGCGTACACCCGAGAATATTGCTGCTGTGACAGAAAGTGTGCGTGAAGCGCCATCACATCAATTCACCGTCGTTCTCAAGAATTGAACATTTCGGAGGCATCATTGAGACGAATTTTGCATAAAGACCTTGGTATGACGCCATACAAAGTCCAATTGGTTCAGGAGTTGAAGACAACTGACCATCCAATGCGTTTTCGCTTCGCTAAGTGGGCCTGCGATCGACTTACAGAAGATGCCGATTTTGCCAAAAAAAAAATCATCTTTTCAGATGAAGCTCATTTTGATCTTGGCGGGTATGTAAACAAGCAAAATTGTCGCATTTGGGGCACAGAAAACCCGCACGCATACATTGAAAAGCAGATACACCCAAAACGAGTCACTGTTTGGTGCGGATTTTGGTCCAGAGGCATAATTGGGCCATTTTTCTTCGAAAATGAGCAAGGAGTTGCCGTTACAGTTAATGGTGATCGTTATCGGGCCATGTTGAATGAATTTTTGTTCACAAAAATTGAAGAGGAGGATATTGACAACATTTGGTTTCAACAGGACGGCGCTACGTGCCACACAGCCGAAGCTACACTCGATGTTTTGCGCTCTTTTTTTGAAGATCGCATTATCAGCCGCAGAGCTGATGTCGTTTGGCCACCTCGGAGCTGCGATTTGACACCGTTGGGCTATTATTTGTGAGGTGCCCTCAAAGATAAGTGTTACGCCAACAAGCTAGAGATAATTGACGCTTTAAAGGACAATATTCGTGAAGCCATTGGTGAAATACAGCTGCACACAATCGATAATGTGCTTAAAAACTGGACCGATCGTGTAGGCTACTGCATGGCCAGCCGAGGCAGCCATTTGAATGAAATTATTTTCCATTATTAACCGGAAGGATTGTACTTTCAAATAAAAGAAAGAAATTTGAGATAATATTCAGTAGTTTTTTTTTATAGCATTTTCAAAAAAAAAAAAGTTATTTGGCGGACCCTTTATTATAATGTTATGTATATAATACAAAATTGTAATTATAAAATATATTTCAACACTATTCAACAATATAATTAAAACAAATAAGAACATTATAGTTATTCAAGACCGACTATTCGATACCCTATGCCATGCGTTTAGAGAATTGGTCTTAGATCCAACTAATTTGGTCTAAAAAATAAGCATAATCCAAATCTGAGTAGAATATTTATTAATTTTTTTGCCTGTAGATCTGAAAAAGTTCATATTGGATGCTATATTTATATGGGGACTAGGTCGAAAAATGAACGATCCTAACCATATTTGCTAAAGGCACTTCTATTTAGAAAAAACATATACAAACCAAATTTGAGAAAAATCTGTGCAATATTTTTGTTTTTGATAGGTTTAACTGAAGATCAGAAAGCAGCTTTATATAGGGGCTATAACTAGGAAGTGTCTATTTTGGATTAGTGATTAATAGATGTAATATACATACACAAACCCAATTTGAACGAGATCTATGATAATTTGGATTTTATGGCAATTTAAGTCGATCGGGAACTAGGTCTGCACATGCACCGATTTTCACCAATTTCAATTGCGTTCGTCCTATGGCCGGTAGAAGCTTATATACCAAAATGTATATGTATTCATCAAAATATTTGCGACCTTTAGTTTGATTACAAGGTTTATATGGACACACAGACGGACAGACAGACGGACAGACAGACCGATGGACGGTCATCGCTAAATCGACTGAGATTCTGAGTCCATCGGTATAATAAAAGATGGGTCTATATCAAATATTTTTGGTAGTTACAAACATCAGAACAAAGTCATTATATATTTTAACAGATATAACTGATTATTTAACTTTTGCATGGAAATTCAGATTTGAGGATATTTGCTACGACCTGATCTGATAAATGCTAAATACTACTAAATCTATAAGTTTTAGCAACAAAATTAATAAGATAAAAACTAATAAGAATAAAATTTTCTATCAAACATGACTCATAAAAAATAGGATTTTTTGTGAAGAACGCTGTTTTCGGTAACTTTAACCTCAATGAGGCACATGTTAATATTATCAGATTGAGCTGAACTTTTGACACATTTTGTGACCAATGGTGACATATCAATTATAACTATAAGATGGGCTTATTTTGCAGAATGAATTTGAAATGAAAGCAATTTCTGTATACTTTAAAATAAAAAGTTTCTCTGAGTGTATGCAAAATATAAAGAAAAATATTTCATATTTCAACTTAATATTCACATGACACTACATAATAATATTGTATTATTGAACAACCCCTATTAGAATATCGATGTTTGTGTGTGTGTGTGTGTGTGTGTGTGTTCGTGTTTAACATTTGTTCGATCGCAACATAAAAATTTCGCTAACAAAAAAAGGAAACCATGTAAAAGACATAAAAGACTTTTTCTGTTTGTTATGTGATAAGTAATAAACCTAAATGCATATGTGTGTTACAAACCAAAATGCTGCACCCACTTAACACCCTCCGGTACATTGTACTCGTGCACCAATATGTATGCGTGTTTTTAATTGTCTTTAAGCTATTTTTTTTTTTTTTTTTCAATTCCAAACGTCATTCATAATGCGTCGTCACTTTTTCTAACTATTTTATCTTTGTGAAAAAACCACCCTTAGCAAAAATAATTTTTTAAAATTATTAACCACACAAATTGTGTTGTTTCACCTGTCCATGAAATGGCACATGCAGCCAGCCAGCCAGCCTTCTACCTTACCGCTCTACCATATGTTATACTCAGTTCTTTTAAATTTTTTTTATGTTTTAATTCATTTTTAAGTCTTTATTTTTATGGAATCATGTCATGACATACGTTGTCGTTATGTACACATACGAGTAAATATTAATTACCGAAAGCTAATATTGTTTCCATAAAATCTATTTTTTAAACATTAACCCCTCCTTGAGCATTCGATTATAAAGTAAATTGTAAAAATTGGTAATACTATTAAATTTAAATTGTTATCATAAAATTTTTTTTATGATAAATAAACGAAATGTTTCAATTATAGCAGTGTAACGAAGAATATATTTTATGAAACCACAATTTTTGGGAAATAATTGACCAGAAAAAAAGTAATATTTCAGATCAAAAATATATATTTATATATTTTTTAAATAACGCGATTATTGAAAAAATGGACATGTCTAATGCTTATTTAACATTTGAGCTATTTTGTAATATGATCTATCTGTGAATGCTTTAAATGTTGATACTAATTTTAATATGTTTTTAGGATGGGACAAAGAATATGGAAATATAAACCTCTACTTTATTAAGTTCTTTATTTCGTATAATATTATATTGACTTTTTTTATCTTCTAATGGAACATTTCATTTTTTAAATTCTTTCTAAACAGAAATATTTAATATACAAAATTTAGCAGCCCTCGAAATTCGAGTGCAAATTCTAGGAAAATTTATTTTTTCATTCATTATAAATATTTGTTGAACACACAGAAGATATACAACTGCGTTTTGGGTTTGTTAACCCTTTCCTATCTGACGGTACTTATAAGTACCACGAAGTTAAGCACTTAATATTGAGACTATAAAAGTGTGTGAGCCGTCGCAAAGTGGCGCCCGTAGAGCAAACGAGGTTGCAAAAATCAAAATTTACATGTGCGCCGACGAAGTTTTGAATAAACCCATGTTATAGGAAACTTTTCAACGATTTCAAATATGCTACTCTTAATAATATCACATTTTTAGTTTAGAAGATATAACCGTTCAAAGTTGACCGACTTTCGGTTTTCAAAAAAACACACAATTTTTAGTCAATTTGTTGCGATTTCAGGTGTAATATCACGAAAAATAGGTAACGAATCGCCTTATTTTTTGTTTGTATTGATTGATGTATTTATTAAATGTATAATGATAAAAAAAAAATTAACTGTTTGCTTTGTGTTTCTCCTGGTAAATCACTATTTAAAAACTATCAGTTTTTTCCACTATTTTTCAACTTTGACGGAAAATAAAAAAAATCTATATTTTTCTATATTTGCATGCATCCCTTACATGTTTTGACTGACAGTAGTTTGATCTAAAAGTTTGGGAATTGCATTTTAAAACGGTTGTCTACCTGTGAGCCTCTGCCAAAGTCTACTCCCAATATTCTGTTACAGACACAGGATGCACAAAAAACTACTCATTGAAATTCGCAGGTACGCACCTCACTTAAAAATTACTTTGGGGTACAAATGGTCAAGAACAATATTGACTTATGGTCCCTCCAGGTAGGCACAAATCTTATTTAGACACGAGCATAATATCAAAATTGCATAATTCAGCCTAAATCCATATGTATGCAGGGAACAGGTAAATATTTAGGCATGGTAACATAATGCCTGGATTAGTCTACGACTGAAAGTTGGCGCAACAAGTACTGAAACCATGGCGTTAAACAATTTAAGTACTGAAAACATGGCGTTGATCAATTTAAAATTATTTGAACTGTTTAGAAGGTCAACCACACCAAAGTTTTTCACGGAAGCTGCTTTAGAAGAACTTGATAGCTTATATGGAAATATTGAGAGAAGCGAAATTATAAAAAATAATTTTTATCTGATATATGCAAATATTAAGGCAAAATGGGTGAAATTTAATCGAACCATTCAGAACTTCAACTCCAAATACGAGGACTGGCTTAATGAAGACACCATCCTGGATATACTGGCAGTAGATAAACCCACCACATCAACCAGAGGAGCAAAAGGAAGGCCAAAAAAAAGTATTGAGGAGTGTTCAATTTTCACAAGAAAGAGGAAACTTGCCGATGCCACCAATGACTTGACCACGAAGCATTTATCGGACGCGCTGTCTATTAAATATACAAAGGATAGTGAAAGAGTTAGGTCGCAGATTACAAAATCTGTTGCTGATGCAAGCCCACTGCGACTAAAAAGGATTAAGGAAAGCATTCCCACGCCCACAAACGCACACATTAAAAAGTATGGTTCCGAAGAAGCCTTGGCCTTGTTTATGGACTTGCAACTTTCCAAAGAAAAATATGAGATACTACAGGCATCCTTGATGCGACACGGGGCTGACGTTTAACCAGGATACAAGCACATTACGCAAGCCAATATAAATTCACGACCACTGCATACGGAGTTTACGGAAGTCTCTGTGAAAGCCAATCTGCAGGATCTCATGGGCCATACAGCAAAACGGTTGTTGCAGAGTCTTCCTGAAAATGAGGTGAAAATTCTTCCTGAGAAACTGACATTGATTAGCAAATGGGGCTGCGATGGATCATCCGGACAAAGCGTTTATAAGCAAAGGATATCTTCCGATGACGCTACAATATCGGACGGAAATATGTTTATGGCATCTGTTGTTCCTTTGCGGCTAAAATCTGATGTTTCCCTACACTGGAAAAATCCACGTCCGTCATCAGTGCATTATTGCCGACCAATAATGTTTCAGTTTGCAAGGGAATCGGCAGAACTCATAAGGACCACGGTGAAGGACATTGAAGAACAAATAAGCAAGATTAAGCCTACAAAGCTGCAAATTGGAGATGGAAAATATATTGAATGCAATTACGAGTTCCACCTGACCATGGTTGACGGAAAAGTCGTAAACGAACTGACAGGAACAACCTCAACATTGTCATGCCCGATTTGCAAAAAGAGTCAGAAGAACTTTGGTAATTTAAAAGATTCTACAAACGAGGAGAATTACGAATATGTGTATGGAGTTCTTGCTAAAACTGGCGTATACCCTACCACAAGAGGAGGAAAGCTTCGATGAAAATACATCAATAAAGGATAAGGAAAAGATCAGAAAAAAGCAAATACAGGATGCTTTTTTTAAACAAGTTGGACTAAAAGTAGACTGTCCCAAGCACGGATACGGTAACTCAAACGATGGAAACACTTCTAGGAGTTTTTTTTGAAAATGATGAGGCAGTAACTAGAATCACTGGAATTGACAATCAAATCGTGAAAAGATTGGGAACGATCTTGAATGTTTTAAACAGCAAAGAAAATGTCAATTCTAAAAAAATATGGAGAATATGCATCGAAAACTGCATCTCTTTTAGCTGAAATGTATCCACATGGCAAAGATATAATTGAGTACCAGTCTTTGCCAATTGGAGAGCTTTCTGAAGAAGCACAGGAGTCTCTTAACAAATTTTATAAAAAATATAGATTGCAGAACACATTCAAAGCATCAAGGGTACGGCAAAATGAGGACCTCTTCAACATGTTGGCAGCATCTTCCAATCCACTTATTTCTTCCCTGCGGCATGTGAAGTCATAGAGAATAGAGTTAGAAAATAATTATAGTTTAGAAATGATTAGTCTTTTAGATATACCTTCTCTTACGAATTGTGATGAATATTTTACAGAAAATTGAAAAAATAAATTTAAAAAAGAAGTAATTTTTTTTTAATTTGTTGGGTAATATCTTAAAACATAAAACCCTAAAGAAAAAAAATATAAACAATCTAAAAATGTAAAAATAATTTTTTTTAATTACCATAAAATTGATTTTTCTACAAATTTTAACTTTGATAACCCATAAGTAGGCCCCTACAAAGCGTAGCACCCATTCCAAACGCCCATTTCATAGGCTAAACAGTTATCTATCATATGCTGTTTAAACTGTTCAATTTTGTTATTCGGTTCAAAAGATATGATTTTTGCAACGAAATAACTCAAATGGCGCCACTGTGCGTCGGTCGGTCTGAAGACCTTTTTTCGTACTAATTAGCTTTCTAATGACGGCGCTTATTTTGACAGACAACGAAAGTTCGTCAATTAGTGAAATTTTTTAGTCAGCAATTTTTGGTGCAGTGATGAGTGAAAAAGTACATGATTTAAAATGCAATAAAAAAATTTATTTAATTGAAAAATTTTTTTAATAATAAGTTATCTTACAATCAAAGTTGCGCTGATGTTATATTACATATTTATTTTAAAAGTTTAAAAGGGACTTAGAAGTACCGTCAGTAATTTTGAGTATGTTCTCAATTAATCTATAACAACAATTTCGTAGTTCTCTATTTTTATTTCTTTTATGTTGTCATAATCGGAAATGGAAAAAACGAGATGTTCAGACATACTTACCAGAATACCTTGAAAACACTGAACTCGTTGAAGACTGCTTTGCTGAATGTTCTTCGCCCACGGATGTTTTTCTTATGTTAATTGATAAAATTCTTGATTGTCTGTCCAAAGCAATCTGTATGCCACACAATGTGACAAGACCCTCAACCTCAAGAAGAACGAGCTTTTAGCATTTATAGGTATGAACTTTTACATTGGCACATTACTCTTCTGCGCCTGATATGAATAACTCACTTATTTTCAAGAAAATGCCAAGGGAAAGATTTGTCACTATATTGGCGTACTTACGTTGCAATGACAATACTAAAATTCCACCTAATTGACAAATAATATAAGATTAGGCCTCTCTTAGATAAACTGAACCAACAATTTCAGGAATGTTATCATGGAACCAGAGAATTGAGTGTTGATGAACCTATAATAAAATTCAAGGGTAGATCTGTACTCAAACAATATCTACCCATTAAGCCCATAAAGAGAGGTTACAAAATTTGGTGCTTGGCTGATCAAAGAGGTTTTATAAAAAAATTCATAACATATCAAGGCAAATACGAAGAATAGAGCGCAAAGTTTTCTGAATACACTTTAGGTCAAACCATAAAGGTTTTCCTAATAACATGGCAAATGACTCCAAACTAAAAGAGCAGAAAGTGATTACAGGTTTTCTAGTCACAATAGAAAAGACAACAAAGTATTTAATTTAGTCTCAAATTTCCAGGGCAATGTTGAAGTAGAAGAATGGATCCAAGACCTCTGTTAGTTGTCCCACATTTGTGAAAGATTATAACACTTTTATGGGAGGTGCTGATACTGCTGACCGGCTGAGGGCGCTCTATTGTGTTGACCGTAAATCCCCTAAATGGTGGCATAGTTTGTTTTGCTAGATATTGCATTTATGAATGCCTATATTGTACATGGATTTATCTTTGAAAACAATACAGTAAAAGATTTTAGAAGATCGGTTGCCCAAGGGTTGATGATCATGATGCTGTTTAATAAGAAAAAGAACATAAACGCTAAGAGATGTAAGGCTTGGAAACAGAGGAGCACATTGGCCAACATTTGTAAAAAAAGTAGGATGCGAAGTTTGTCGCCTGAAAAATATACAGTCTAAACCTCACTCCAAATGCTCCCATTGCAATGTTTTTTTAATGCGTAAATGAGAAAAAACTGTTTTACTGAATACCATGAAACAAATAAATACCGTATACTCTAACACACTGATGGTACTTTTAAGTCTATGTTATAAAAGTAAATAGTAAGAGTTAAAAGAAAAATTTGAAAAATAATTTGTTTTGTTTAATTTATGATATCTTTTTAAAATAAAAAAGAATAATGAATAATTTTTTATTATTTCCTGTAGCCGGTAGGAAAGGGTTAATAAATAATTTTGTAAGAGCCTAAAGGTATGCTAATCAATTTTAGCCAATTCACAATTCAACATAAATTTAATAAACATACACACGGCATTGTATAGTTTTTCATTTGAAGCTTAAATATGTGCTTTATGTAGTGTTAGTAGCAACTTTAAATGACTTTTTCCCCAAAAGAATGTTTCAGACGGTGCAAATCTGTAAATATGGTGGACAGCTAAAAATAAATACTTTTCAGATGGGGTGTGTTTGGTCAAAATCGGTCAGTACATAAAATTTTTATGTCGGTCACAAGAAATCGCCTTGCCTATATTAATATTATAGATGAGTTTGACCTAAAATTACTTTCTGAATCAATTTAGCGATGTCCGTCCGTCTGTCTGTCTGTCCAATCATCTGTATGTCCTTGTAAACCTTGTAATCAAACTACAGGTCGCAAATATGAATAAATTTTTATGAAATTTATTATATAAGCTTTTTTAGACTATAGGACGAATGCTATCGAAATTGATGAAAATCGGTGGATGTTCAAATCTAGCCCCATTCAAATAACTCCTATCGGGCCGACTCAAACTGTCATAAAATTCAGATTATCGTATATTTATCGATATGTATGTATGTGTGTCCATTATACCCACTAATAAGTAGTCCAAAAATAAACCTTGTATGACAATTTTTAGTCATAGTCTCCATATAAAGCTGATTTTCGATCTTCATTTAAATCTATCAGAAAACAAAAATAGTGCTTAAATTATTCGCAAACTTAGCTTACAAATGGGTTTGAAAAAATAAAGTAACTTTACCAAATATGGACATGGTCGATCCATTTTTTGACCTAGTCCCCATAAGAAAATATCAGATACGAAATTTTTCATATCTGTACACCACAAATTAATAACAATACCATTAAAATTTGGTTTATGCTTATTTTCTATATCCAGTTATTGCTTCGGGAAATTTTAAATTCAAAACCCTCGCTCGAAACGCATGGTATAGGGTATTGTATAGTCGGTCTAGACCGACTTTAATTTTCCTACTTGTTTTATTATTATTTTAGGGTAGGACAATGAATATGGTAATGTAAATCTAACCTTTATTAAGCCTTTTTTTCTAGTACACAATTACAATTTTTGTATCTTCTAAAGGAACATATTTCATTTTTAAATTTTTTCTAAGAGAAATATTCAATATAAAAAATTTAACATATTTTTTTTATCGAATTTTAAATAAATGTTTCTATAGTTCGAACATTTTTTGGAAATAATTAAGAGATTTTCTGCATATTATCGATTTAATACGTACAGTGATTCACAGTGGAAATATAAAGACATTATGTGTGTTTTTTTTTTTCAGTATTACTAAAATGTTTCTGAAGCTGATGAGCGATATTTGATAGGAAAAATCAGAAATAACATGTTTCTAAATGCTCCAAAGTTGGCAGAAATAGCTGACGCACATTTGGAAAAAGGAGCCAGTGTTTCCACCTTCCGAAGTAGGCTGCGAAAAGAAAATTAGGGAGGAAGAAAATGCAGTAAAAAGCAACTTATAAATAAGGCTAATAAGAAAAATATACGGTTCGCTAAAGATCACAGACAAAAACAATTTTTCCTTTCCTTTCCAACTATTATATAATTAAGTGATAATTCAGGTTTTATTTTTCGCAGCAGGACCGAAGTTTTCTATTTTATCAATTTTGGAAGACGGTTTATGGCTTATGTCGTTTTCTTTTCTAATAATGGACGGACGGACTAACGGAAATCGCTTCAACGACTCAGAAAGTGATTCTGAGTGAATCTGTATAATAAAATATTAGTCTAGGACAAACATTTTCGGTAGTTAGAAACATCAGCACAAACTCTATACCCATATGTTAACATATTTGTGTGCATGCCTTTAAAGCATTTTAGGACGTGTTTGCATTGATTGTACTTTTTTGCAGTATTCAGAACTTATATTCCGCCATTCTTAAAGCCTTTTTGCTATTTTCTTTTTATGGAAATAGTGAGATTTTTGAGCCGTTGCCCCAAAAAATTTCATAAATTCTCAATTTGGTTAATATCTGGGCTTTGTGTTTCGGTCGTTGTCTTGGTAAAATTACCAATCGTCCCCAATACTAATGCCATTTTCTTTTCTGACAAAAAAATACCATTTTATTTAGACTTTTTTTTAAAAGTTTACTTCTATATATATTCCAAATAAAATGCAACCATGTTTCACGTAACCGCTATTGAAATTGGATCATTTTCAAACCTAGTCCCCATACAAATTACACCTATAAAATTGACTTAAATTGCCATAAGATGAAATTTGGTTTAAGTGTGTTTTTATTACACCCATTAATTAGCAGTCTAAAATTACAATATAGGACAATTCTTAGTCATAGTGCCCACATAAAGCTGCTTCTCGATCTTCACTTAAATCTATCAAAAAACAAAAATATTGGTTTGACAATTATATTTGTGGTTTTCTGGAATAACCGCGTATGTCCATTTTTGTAAGTTTTGAGTTAAAGATGCAGTTTTGAGTTAATTTGCAGTTAATTTGTATGTCAACCTACGTTTGATCGCTGACAAATTATTTTCTCAGAAAATGAAACATAGCGACATACGTTGTTATTAATGAAAAAAAAATGCTAAATAATTTTGGATTATTTTTCAGTTTATAACCACTTTTAAAAACTTGTGTGTTTATTTCTGTTATTTTTTATCACTATTATCCTTGAAACGTTGTTATATTCTCATCCTAAGTCCCGTTAACTTTTTGTTGACGAACAAAAAAAATCCATTTTTCGAGCAACAACAACTTATGTCTACAACTTATGTTGCATTGGTAGTTTGCTTTTTCAAAGAAAACGACGTTTGCCGACATAAGTTGTTTTATCTGTACACACTTTAAGTGTTATTTATATATTGTTTTTTTTCATCCATCTCTAGGATCTATTCCTCTGAAGATTTTTGACTCAAAATTTTATATGAAGTATATATTGCCCATATCTACAGGACTGTTAAATAAAAAGCTCTAAAATCTTTATATCGAGCCCATAATTTCAAATATAACGTTTTTTGGCTCCCCTGAGCATTTTGATTTTATGACATATGCGGTTATTCTAGAAAACCACAGATATATGACTTCAACAAATATATTTAGGATCTGTCCGTTTTCCGACCTGGTCCGGCCAAAATTTTAATAACAATGCCGCTCAAATTTGATTTATGCCAATTTTTTTCTTTATTCAATTAGTGGGACCTAAGAACCTTTCTCTAAACGCATGGTATAGGGTATCATATAGTCAGTGTAGACCGAATATAACATTCTTACTTGTTTTGTTGTTGTATTATTCTTAATTATTATTTACTGTTTCTGTATCTACAATATTAATAAGTAGGGCGATTTCTTGTGACCGATGACTTGTTAACAAGTTTCTCCCGATTTTTATCAAACGTATCTTATTTGAAAGGTATTTCTTTTTAGCTATCCACCAGATTTACAGATTTTTAAATTTTTTGGGGTAAAATGCATTTAAAGTTGCTACTAACACATACATGAAATTATACAATGATATGTGTGTGTTTATTAAATTTGTTAATGTGTTTGTAAGATTGTTTTCATTCACAATAATTATTGTGTTGAAATGAAAAATAATTTTGAATAAAAAGTGTTGAATTGTGAATTGGCTAAAATTCTTTAGCAGGGTATTTATCGATATATAAATAGGCAAGTGAAAAAAGTTAAGAACCATTTTAACTCCTTAAACTCAACGTATTCGCTTGATTTTTTTTTTGTTTGATAGATTGTCATTAGGAGCAGTGCAGAATGTATTTTTTTTCCTACATTTTTGTGTCTAAGATAGGTAAAACCAGTTAAGCCATGATCTCTCTTTCTCTCTCAATTTGCTAAAAAAAATGATAATGGTTGAATTTCAACCACTCGGCGAACACTAGTTAAATGAAATTTCCTAGAATTTTCACTCGAATTTCGACGGCTGGAATCTGCTAGTATTAACAAATAAGTATTAAAATAAATGGTGATATTTAATTTTTGTATACTTTATTTTCTTATGCCGTTTTCTTTTCTGACAAAATAATGTCGCATTTTATTTGAACTTTTTTCGAAATGTGTATTTTTTTTATATATTCTGAAGTTGAGCCCTCGTAAATCACAAAAAATTGCAGCTATTGACTTCTTTCAGGTCATAGTGTGAGAATATTTTTCCAATGTTCCCCCTTTTTTTGAATTTTTTTCACCCTGTGACTTCAAAGAGGATAATAATTAAAAACTTTTTGCATTTTATGAACACAGCACCCTGAGACCTTTCGGTTGATGTATAAGATAAGGTTGCTCTTAAATCGGAATATATAGAAAAATACACTTTTTTGTCAGAAAAGAAAACGGCATTAGTTGAAGAAATACTTATGTGTTGTCCCAGTTTGTGTAACACCTACTGTCTACCAAATATGTCTATTCTGCAGTGACATTTTAAAACTCTTAATTTTTTCTCAAAATTTTTAGGAACTTAGAACAATAATGTTTTAAAACGAGTAATCGGCTGACCTTTTTTTCTTATTTATATTCTCAATTAGTGAATAAAAAAAATTATTCTTAGAATTTCATTTTGATATATAAAAAAATAATTCTAATTTCCAACTTTTCGATAACAACTCTGATTGAATAATTTTCAATATTTTTCATTTACGATTACAGCCAAGACATCGGTATGGCCAACATAAAATCTATTAATTCCATTTGAGAGCAATGAATTTCATACCTTAAGTGTATGACACAAAAAAGAAACTCTTTAACATTATTACTCGTAATATTTATCAGCCGGACAGTCTGGAGCCACACTTTTTATTTCTCTGCTCATAACCACAGCAACAGTGGATAATTTCACACCTTTCATTCAACCAAGCAACGACAAGGGAACTTAAATTAACTTATAGATTTATTTAAACTTAAAAAAATAATAAATTCTTTTTTAATTAAAACACATATTATTGAACTTTAAACTAGAGTTAACTAAACTGTGTTGTTAATTAGAATATACAGACATACATACATATATACTAGCAAATGCAACTTTAATCTAAAAAAAGAAAACCCTTAGGTTGATATGAATGTTTAAGCCAAGCCTTAACTATACAATACAATTTAATTTAAACACAAAACACAAAAAATAGTAAACAGATATTTCAAAATATTTAACGTAAAACACAAACAAAAAGTAATGCAGTGTTCATACTATCACAAATATTTACTCGTAATGGAATGGAATGGAAAACTCAAAAGAGAAATGATTGTTGGTAACTAACACAATACAAATAATGTAACAAACTCATCAACATGGTTTTTTTAATCTAATTTTTTATTTTTTTTTTTTTGGGATATCTTACCCTAACAGGCATTAGTTTCCTTAGTGGTGCAGTCTGTAAGAAAAAATGCCATAAAACACGTTTTTTTAACAAAACCATTTTTAACAAGGCCAAAATTGAAACCGTTTAGAATGTTATTACTAAATATGGGTGTGCGATTGAACTAGTGATTGTGTGCATGTTCTGTTGACTGTTCTGAAGATAAGAGTCAGTATTTCGTTAGGAGTTTATGTTTCTGTGTGTGAGTGAGTGTGTAAGTGGTGGTAAAAAGGATAATGATTCGAATGTATGCCTTTAAAGAAAAAGGAGACATTTATTCGACTAGACTACTTCGATACTAACTAAAGAATATTGGCAACAAAGATTTTCATATTCTTCTTTGAAGGCCTTCTTAATAAAAGATAATCAGAGAATCATGGTTTCTTCTTCTAACGTTAAATGCGGAAAAACCACTTACAACAAACTGTTTTACTTGAACAATAATGTGTTTGGCAGAATGATAAACTTGGGTTAAAGACTTCTTTTCTATTACAGATAATTGTTGGCAAAGTACGAGTAATTTCCTTCTTTGGCATTCCCGTACACAAACAAGATACACTTTTTAAAGGCATCCACATAAATAAACTGATAACATTATGGAACATTTTCGGGGTAATTGTCTGGGGGGTGAGAAATTCCAAGTAACAGTGAAAGTACTAGGCCATTATAGTAAAACCTACAAGGGTTTGGCGTTCTCAGGCAACACTTTTTTTGTGACCTTTCATAGTTATACCCTATACCACTATGTGGTCAGGGTATAATGACCACAAATAGGTCAAATATTTTTGGCCTAGGCCCATCTTTTCTTATCCATGTAAAATTTGTAATCAAACTACAGGTCGCAAATATGAATATATTTTTATGAAATTTAGTATATAAGTTTCTATCGGCCATAGGATGAACGCAATTGAAATCGGTGAAAATCGGTTCATGTTCAGACCTAGTACCATACAAATTACCCTTATGAGATCGGCTTGATTTGCCATAATATCAAAATTATCATATATATTTCGGTCAAATTGGGTTTGTGTATGTTTATTACATTCATTCATCATAGCCCCCATATGAAGTTAATTCCCGATCTTCACTTAAATCTATCAAAAAACAAATATATGTGACCTTCTCCGAGAAAAGGGACCTAGTGTGTCAAAAAACGGGTTGTGTCAAAAACGGTGGATTCTGGTACCTAAAAGGGTGTAGAACTTTAAATGCGTTTTTTTCTCAAAACTTAATTTTCACACACTAGGTCCCTTTTCTCGGAGAAGGTCACATATAGCACAGATTTTTCTCAAATTTTGTTTGTATATATTTTTGCAAAAAATAAGTGACTTTGTCAAAAATAGTCAGGATCGGTCCATTTTTCGACCTAGTCCCGATATGAATTAGCATCCGATGTGAACTTTTTTATACATTAATAACAATGCCACTTAAATTTGGTTATGCTTATTTTCTATATCTAATTAGTTCGACTTAAGAGATAGGGTATCGTATAGTCGGTTTAGACCGACTATAATTTTCTTACTTGTTTTTGCTTATCTTTATGTCTACTTGCTTGGTTTTTCAGTTATAACTCAAGAACCATTGATGATTTCTCATTTCATTCTTCGGCAAAATTGTAGCTAAGGCTTAGATAAATAATTTTTATTAATATATCCATGTAAAAAGTAGAACAAAAACAAGTAAATTCGGCTGTATCAAATTTTAGGTGCCCTCCACGTGGGTTTTAGGTTTACATTAATATCTGTACCTATTGCACTATTTATAACAAATGTAGACATAATATTTTAAAAAGCAACAATTTTATAATTTGTCAAACTTAATACTAAATTATTACGACAAACACACTGAATTTTAAAAATTATTTTAGAGGTGACTTCATCTTCTTTGACATATAACGACACAATGATGGCCGACTTACCCCATTTTCAATACAAGCCTGCTCGAAATAATGGCAAACAATATTATCATAACTTTACCCAGACAAATGGTTTATTTTGCGAATGAGCGTGATTTCAATAGCCAGACGGAAAGACGGACATCTAATATCGTTACTAACGAAATGACAACCCTATATATACGAGGGCGGATAGGCGAATAAGTCCGTGACTTTTAGAATGAAACACAGTTTTTTTTTGCAAAAAAAAAAATATTTTTCAACATAATCTCCTTTTAGCTCAATACACTTAGTCCAACGTTTCTCCAATTTTTGAATCCCTTCCAAAAAATAGGACTTTTCTAGGTCCATATAATAGGCATTTTTGATCATCAATTTCATCGTTGGAGCTAAATCTCTTTCCACCGAGCCATTTCTTTAGGTTTGGAAATATGAAATAGTCACTGGGGGCTAAATCCGGAGAATATGGCGGATGAGGTAGCAATTCGTAGCCCAATTCATGGAATTTCGCCATTGAGACACGATTACGTTTATGGTCCATTGAGAGCAAATGCGACACTTATCTTGCAGACAGCTTTCTTAAACCTAACTGATCATTTAAAATCGAAACCACACTGCCATATGAAATGCCTATGGCATCAACAATCTCACGCAGTTTTACTCTTCGATCGGCCTACACCATATCGTGGATTTTCCGACATTTTCGGGTATATTGACCTCAATTGGCCGTCCAGAACGTTCAGCGTCATTTGTATTTGTGCGACCACAACAAAAGCCAGAAAACCACTTTTTTACCTTTTAAAGCGATGGTGCAGAGTCCCTATAGTATTTATCAAGCTTTTCCTTGGTTTGATTGACGGTTTTTTTTTCGCAAAAAATGATGTCTAATAAACACTCGAAATGCACTTTTTCCATTAAAAATAAACACGAAGTTGTATGTTTCGAACAGCTGTGAAACGCAAAGTAAATGACGGAACTTGCTCAAAATTTTACAGTAGTCCATTAACAGGTGGTACTTGATGGGATCAGTGTTGCATTTCATATAACTACGAGGGAAGTTTGAAAAGTCACGGACTTATTGATCCGCCCTTGTACCCTCTGCACAGCAGTGTGGATGGTATAAAAATAATGACGTATGTTTGATTTAATAAAGAAAATCTCACTCATACGTATACATTTCCTATACTTTACTAATAAAAATAATTACACGCCCTAAATATGTATTGTATTCAAAAACTGATTTAAAAAAGGGGCGGAAATTAAAATTTTTTAAAGACTTTATTCGATAAAATTAGTCGAACTTAATTTGCTGTAGCTATTTGCTAAAGAATGATATAAGAAATCATCAAAGATTCTTGAGTTATATCAGAAAAACTAAAGAAACAAACAAGAAGATAAGGAAAAAACTTAAAAGGTCATAAAAAATAGTTTGATCTAGTACTTTAACCCTAACTTGGAAGTCTTACCTCCCAGGATGGTTGTTGTACATTGCAATTGTAGTGAGTTAAAACATTATTTAGGCGCCCGAGTCAAGCATAGAAGTCAGCGAATAATCCATAAATACAATCGAGAACAACCACTCGAAAATTGCATCACATCATTTTTTATCTATACGCTTTTTTATGATTTTTTTGCTTTTTACGGAAAGTGTTAGAAAATTTAGCAGGCCACGTTTTTAATTTTTTGTTGCCTAGTGTTACTTGGATACCTGGCGATCGGTAGAACAATCGATATAGAAACGGCCATCACATATTAAAAACATGAATTTTATATGATGAGTTCACTTTTTTTTAAGTGGGTCCATTTTGTATGGAAGAAGGGTGGACATCGTTATCACATAAGTACCATTACACACGCAGAAAACAGATTCATTGCGATTACCAATTTTTTTGAGGTGAAGTTCGCAACCGAATTTTGTGCTGATTTTGGTAACTATCCTGTTGTTTTGTCAGGAAATGGATAGATTCTAAAAATTTTCTGTTAATACAATCGAAATTCAGTTGTACACCTTTAAGAATTCGGTTGGGCAATTTTTTTTTTCAGTGTGTAATTCAAAATTTGTTATGGTGATCAAACCGGTTTTTTTAGACAGTTTGAAGCTGTTTTTTATTTTAAAACAACAATTTTTTTTTTATATATGGACTTTTTAGGTGAAGCTCGGTTTTTTCTGTAACTGCATTTGCTTCTCAACTACACCTTTTCACAGAACATCAATTCATTTTCAGAAATAATCAATTGTATATCAGAAAAAATCAATTGATTTTCAGAAAATATCAATTGAATTTCAGAAAACATTAACTATTTTTAGAAAACATCAATTATATTTCAGAAAGTATCAAATATCTTTCAAAAATTATCAAATGTATTTCAGAAATATAAATTAAATTGCAGGAAATATCGATTTAATTTCAGAAAAGCTGTTAGAACGCTATATAAAGGCAATTTTTTAAGTATTGTATTGATTTGTAACACTTGAAAAAGCTGTAGACAATTATCTAAGATGTGGGATATTGCAGCAGATGCCTTTGCATCCAAATCAGCATTCATACAGAGCGGGCAGATCAACAGAGACCGCTCTCACCAGCCTAGTGGGAACTATTGAGAAATCAATAGATGAAAAGGAAATAGCCGTTTGTGCCTTTCTAGATATAAAAGGAGCCTTTGATAATACCTCACACGAAGTAATAGAAAGGGCATTAAATCGAAGAGGAGTAGACTCAGTGAAATCAAAATGAAGTTCTCTATACGAGATCAGCAGAAACATCTATTAAAGAAGATACAATCAAATGGTACACAGATGGGTCAAATGGGAAAACACACAAGCAATTTCCAAGCAGAAATTTATCCCATCGATAGATGTCCACAAATTAACTTCAATAGGAAGTACAAAAGACCGGACATAACCATATTATCTTATAGTCAAGCTGCTATTCGAGCACTAAGCTCCTATGAAGTAAACTCAAAGTTAGTATGGGAGTGTCTAAATGAGTTGGTAAACACAATAAAGTCAGCCTGTTTTGGTTCCCGGGGCATATTGGTATTCAAGGTAATGAGTAAACTGATGAGCTTGCCAGAAGGGGAGCTTCCACAAAGTTAATAGGGTCAGAACCGTTTTGTGGAATAGGAAAGGCGTACTCAGATAACAAGAAAATCATGTTAGACAGGAACTTTTCCCGGGGGGCTTAAGGCAATCCAAACTCTTGATAATTAACTACAACAGTAAGAGATTTGAGTCATGTATTGGGTTATCAAAGAACGGACTAAGAACAGTAACCGGGATTTTGACTGATCAATGTAGGTTCAGAGAACATCTAAACAAGTTAGGAATTCTAGCAAACCCCATGTGCAGATTCTGTGATGAGGCAGCCTAATCACCAGAGCACATACTTGGGGACTCTGGTGCGTTAATGCATAAAAGGAAAAAGCATCCTCGAATTTCTGATGGCTTGAAGGTTGGGTGAGATTTTATAGGGACAAACTATTAGCAAAGGGCAGTACAATAGATCATTCGGTCTCAGTACTTCAGACACCTCCCTTATACAATACAATACAACATTTCATATAAACTATAAACGTGTTTTTTATGTTTTCTGAAATTTAGTTGATGATTTCTGAAATACAATTGATACGTTCTGAAAATCAATTGATGTTTCCTGAACTACAATTGGAAAAGGTGTATGTTATCGTTTGTTCAATAATATCGTGGATTTTTAATATAATACAAATGGAATACAAATGGGTTAATACTATAACATATAAACAATATCCATCCACAGAACTCGTTTTAAAAAAAATATTGAGCAAAACATTTCAGCTGACTTTATTTGGTTTTCTGCACAACAAAACTAAGTACAGGATCGGTATAATTTGATACAGTATTTAATGAAAAAAAAAATCACATAACATTTTTAAAATAGATTTTTATAAAAATTATAAAAAAAGACATTTTTATACGCTAAAATATTAAAATATGCGATTTATTTGTAAGAAATTATTTTCATTAACCTATTTAATATTTTTAAAATAAAATTTTAAAAATACAAAATAAACAAAATAGAATAAAATAAAAAAATACTACTACTGTTTTCTTCATTTCGCTTAAGAACTTTAACAAATTACCTGTATTCGGGCATATTTTGCAGGGTGATGCCTCTAGGATTTGCATTTTGAACTTCTGTTTATTTTGAGTATGGCAACACCAATGTCAGCTGTGCTATGACTAGAGGTTATATAGCGCTACCGTACGATGATAACAACAAACTTGAAAATTTTTTATGACACCTGATAACCACGATATTTTCCCCATACCACTATGTGGTCAAGGTATAATGATTTTGTGCTGATGTTTGTAACTACCAAAAAAACTTGACCTAGACCCATCTTTTATTATACCGATCGACTCAGAATCAATTTCTGAGACGATTTAGCTATGCCCGTCTGTCCGTCCGTCCATCCGTCCGTCTGTGTGTCCATTTAAACCTTGTAATCAAACTACAGGTCGCAAATGTGAACATAATTTGATGAAATTTAGTACGCAAGCTTCAATCGGCCATAGAACGAACGCTATTGAAATTGGTGAAAATCGGTTCACGTTCAGACCTATCGACTTAAATTGGGTTTGTGTATGTTTATTGCATCCATTTATCAGTAGTACAAAAATATCCCCTATAGGACAAATCTTAGATTTTTCTCTAATTTAGTTTGCAAAAAAATAAGTGACCTTAACAAATATGGTCAGGATGGGTCCATTTTTCGACCTAGTCTCCATGTAAATATAGCATCTGATATGAACTTTTTCATATCCGAAAGCAAAAAAACTTGCCACTCACACTTGGTTTATGTTTATTTTCTATATCTAAATAGTTGGACCAAAGAGATAGGGTCTTTAAACGCATGGTATAGGGTATCGTATAGTCGGTCTAGACCGACTATAGTTTTTTTTACTTATTTTTTGATGGGTTATGGTCCTCTAACAACAAAATCAGTCGAAATTAAAAATTTTATGGGTAAATTTATTTTTTTTTTTTTTTCTTAAATTTGAGATTTTTGAAGAGGATCCTCCACCGATTTTATTATAACTTCTATCATAACTTCAATACAAAAAACATCAACAAATTTCAATTTAAATTACTTCTAAGTTATGGTTATATTATTTTTATATATACTGAACAGTTTCGGAGTTATTGTGAATGAAATGATGAAAAATTTTATATATTGTCAAGCTAATTTTATGTGTATAACATGTTTTTCGGGAAAGGATTGCGGGAGCAAAAGAGTTAGATCGCAACCATTATGGACATATTGGCTGAGGTTGTGATGTGTCAGCTAGGATATATTAAATTTCGTACCGAATGTGTAGAAAAATAACGCTGAGCTTAAATTTAATAGTCCAAAAACATAAAACAATTCTCGTTTAAATAAATCGGGAAGGTGCTTAATATGGGAAATATAAACAAAAGATCTATATATAAGGGAAAATTTGGTCTGAACATGCACAAATTTCTTGGTTGTTACAAATATAATCACAAACCACTACAGGCTCCTGTAGGGTATAGAAATGTTTTTAGTTGAACTAATTTAAATCCAAGGAAAGTTATAATTATATTATTGAAATATTTTTAGATCATAGAAGAAAATGAAAATAAGTTTCATAACAATTAAACATATTTAAAGTTAATGGGATAAATAATTATAATTTTATTGTTATTACTTAATGGTGGTAAAGATGAAAATTCATTATCATTGAGTGGCATAAAGAAATTTAATACTCAGCAGCCCAAGTAGGCTCATATACGAATTATAAAAGTTTTGTCTAAATTAACTACAAAATATATAATTCGATATGAATTGCTCATGTTAAAATTTTCATTAATAAAATTTAACATCTAATTAATAATGTTTACTACATAATTATTATAAAAAAAATCCCCTAAAAAGTTTCTATCATACATTTTTATATTAGAAAAATTAAAATAAATTGATTATAAAAAAAATTTCAGTTCTAGCTCTTAAAAGTAAATATTTGGAAATTCTTTTATTAAAGCGTTAATTAAGAATAATAAAAATCATATAAAAGATTTTCTAATAATGTGTTGGCTATTTTTTTTTAAGTGGGCAGAAAGCGACATATAATCTGTTAAGCTTATACCATACATATGCGTAGCATTTTGAATGCATGGATATTTTATCTTTAATTTAAAATTCGTACATACACTTGCTAGAAAAAGTATCCGTATAATTAAAAATTTTAATAAAATATTTTGCATTACGAACTTTTTACCATTGACAAATTTAAAGTTTTATTTTTTTCAAAAAATACTTACGGAACATTTTTACTAATTTTTTTTTTGTTTACAATGCAAAAAACGCAGTATGACAACTATACAAGGGTGCACTGTGGCTGAAATTTTGACCTCATTGGCCTAAAGTCAAATTTTTTTGTCACCAATTTTTAAAATTTCAAGGCCATTTTGTAGTTAATATATCCAAATTAAGTTAGCCAAAAAAAAAAAAAATAAGTTTAAACTATTGCTAATTATGGGCGTGGCATGCTGTCAAACTCAACTGTTGTTTTAATTTCAGAAAAAGGTGATTTTTTTTTGTTTTTTTTTTTATCAGAAATAAATGCTTACTACTCGCAAGTTATCATCGATAATGACCAGTGGTTCTTTTTACAAGGTTGGTAGGATTGTAGTCTTTAGTTGTTGTAAGTGGTCACATCCCTAACGTGTAATATTAGGGGTGTTATGAAATATGTATTAAACTATTATATTTTTGTCAAATTTCAATTTTAGTGGAATAGAACAAGGAACGTATACCACCTTGAGAAGGGTGAAAGTGTCCTCTTTAACCCTATATGTACTTTTGCACCCGTGCAGGCCCGTGGGTTTAACACTTTTTTCATTTAATGAAATTACTCCAAAAAAAAAAAAATCAAATTACGATAATTTAAACAGCCCTTTAAGTACTCTATACAATGGTGTATTAAATTTGTGCTTTAGGTATTTTATAGCTTATAATAGTCATTATTTGTTCTTTTACCAGTAATAATATCTGCTTACAAAATACACCACAATTTTTAATATATTGTAAGTAAGAATATCAATGGAAAACACAAAGTTAATTCTTCTTTGTAAATGGGAATGTGATGGTTCTTCCGGACAAAAATAATACAAACAAGTAGTATGTGAAAATATTTCGGACTCAGATATGTTCATGGTATCATTTGTACCATCGCGATTGAAAAAGATTTTGGAAGATTCATAGCCTTCGATTAGTACAACGCAAACCAATGATATTTGGAAAAATGAGACACCATCTTCTGCGAAATACTGCAGGTCAATCAAATTTGAATTCAAAAAAGAAACTCATGATGCCATTAACAAAGAAGTTACTGATATCAAGTCCCAAATTGCAACCCTATAGCCATTACAATTACAGTTAGATGGGTAGCAAATTGAAATAGATAACCTATCAATTAATGCTGACAATTATAGATGGAAAAGTAGGCCAGGCTTTGACTAACACGAAGGCTGCATCCAGCTACATCATATGCCAAGAAAGAACAAGCCAATTAAACCAAGTCCCGACAAAGTGATTAGATAATACTGATGCATATAAATTTGAATTATTTCCTTCAGATCCAAAAACAGCATCTGAAATAACAGGAGTAGATTGAAACCTTGCATGCAATGAAGAAATTGACTCCATAAAATTTGGATAGTGTGCTAAGGAAACTGCAAAAATATATAGAACCAAGTACCCATGTAGAAATATGTATGCCACAGTTCACAAGATCTATCAGAGAAAGCTCAGGAAGAAAGGAATAAGGATCGCAGATTTTATAGAGAGCATTTAATATATTATTAGTAACGTCAGATCTGTTCATCTCCAGTATTCGAAATCAATGTAAAGTGGAACATCGGGATTTAGATGAGGAAGTCAAAAAACTACTATAGAACAGAAATAACACAGAACAAAATATGGAATATGTGCAATCAATACTTGAATCAAATGAATAATCTATAATATTAATAGGCTAGGCGGTTTCTTGTGACCGTTTTATCCCGAATTTGACCAAACGAATATTATTTGAAAAGTATTTCTTTTTAGCCGTTTTGCAGATTTACAGATTTTTACATTTTTCCTTTATTTTGAGTAAATTGCATTTAAAGTTGCTAGTAACACATACATAAAATTATACAATGCTATGTGTGTGTTTATTTGTTAATGTGTTAATATGTTAATGTGTTTGTAATAAAAATGAGTTTGTTTTTTTGTGTTGATTTGTGAATTGGCTATAATTGATTAGCATACCTTAAGGGTCTTTATTTAATGAAAAAATAAAATTTCCTAGAATTTGCACTCGAATATCGAGGGCTGGAATCTGCTAGTAATTATAATTGCCTTTCATTGCTATTTAAGTACGAAAAACATAGTATTACTATTGTTACAAATGCTATTAAAATCTATTGCAGTTTTTATTTTTAAAAGGTTTTCTTACCCACATATGTATGAAATGTTTTAATACATGTGAAAGATTCAAAAAATAAAAACCCATATTTTCATATCAAAATTAAACATCAGAATCATTGCTCTAGTGTTCAGTAGAGTTATTTTGCTAAAATTAACAAATTTGGCAGCAAAAAATAATAAATTTTTCTGCAGTAATAGCAAAGTTTTTAGATAATATTACTAACGTTTTTTTGAGTATAAATATTCTTTGAGTGTAAACAAATTTGCAAATTTGACAGCAAAACATTTTTAATTTTTCAGCCATACTAACAAAATTTCAATAGATTTTACTATCTTTTTTTAGTGTAAAATTTTTTTTTAATGTAAACATTAAAAAAATCCCATTATTACAAAAAATGTTTTTAATCTATAATATTAGTAGGCAAGGCGATTTCCTGTGACCGAGTAAGTTTCACAGTTTTACCCCGATTTTGACAAAAAATTTATCATTGGAAAGGTAGTTCTTTTTAGCTGTTACCCAGATTTAGCGATTTTTATCGTCTGGAATATTTTTTTGGAGTTATGATCGTTTAAAGTTGCTACTAACACATACATAAAATTATACAATGCTATGTGTGTGTTTATTAAATTTGTTAATGTATTGGTGTTAATGTGTTGAGTTTGCTTCCTTCATTTAAAATGAGTTGAATTGTGAAGCATACTGTTAGGGTTTTTATTAAATGAAAAAATAAATTTTCCTAGAATTTGCACTCTAATTTCGAGTGCTGGAATCTGCTAGTATATATTATTATAATCCAACTATGACATTTTTTAATAAATAAAAAAAATCCATATTTCAAGCTAAAAGTTAAAAAAATCAAAAGTTAAACTTTGATTTATAATTCCTTAAAAAATACTCAATCAATTTTAATGAAATTAAAACTAAGTCAAGCTCAACTATCCATTAAAGAAAAAATTACTAAAATATTTTAATGGGTTCAAAAGTTACATAATTTTGGCCAATGAAAAACGATTTTCAAACCCACGGGTTGTCACGGGTGCAAAAGTATATATAGGGTTAAAGAGGACACTTTCACCTTTCTTCGGGTGGTACACGTTTCTTGTTCCCTTTTGCTCCCTAGAAGTTCTATTCCACTAAAGTTGAAATTTGAGAAAAATATAGTAGTTTCATAAATAACGCCCCTAATATTAAACGATAGAGCTGTGACCACTTGCATTAACTAAAGCTTATAATCCTACGAACATTATAAAAGAGACCGCAGGTCATTATCGATGATAGTTTTCGAGTAGTAACCATTTATTTTTGATAAAAAACAAAAAAAATCACCTTTTTCTGAAATTAAAAACACAGTTGAGTTTGACAGCTTGCCACACCTGCAATTAGCAATAGTTTAACCTAATTTTTTGGCTACTTTAATCTGAATATATTAGCTACAAAAAGGCTTTAAAATTTAAAAAATCGGTGACAAAAAAAAAATTAGACTTTTGGCCAATGAAATCAAAATTTCAGCCACAGTGGGGCAGTCCCTGACAAAGAAAACAACAAATTTGGGGAAAATTTTCTTTATTTTTCAACATAATAATTTTCCCAGCGATATTCAGTAGCTTCGGTACTGTCCACTTCCTCAAAATAGCCATCAAGCGTAGACTCAGCATCATCATTGTTGGCAAATCTTTTACCAGAGAGCCATTTTATCAAGTTCGGAACTAGGAAATAATCGGAGGGAGCTAAATCACGGATTTTGGTCATTGCAATAGTGGATGTCTGAACTGGTAGAATTCTTTCTTTTTCGCTCAATGCGGGCTTTTTTCCTAATTTCATGACTTAAATGGTGCAATAATAAAACTCGCCATTGATTTTTTCCTTTTTGAATAAAAATTATAATACGCTCACTCCAAAAAAAAAACAAGCGACATAACCTTGTCTTCAGATGGAACTGTCTTCGCCTTCTTTGGAGACTATTGTTTCATTTCAGTCCACTGTTTTGACTGTTCCTTTGCCTCAGGTGTGACGTGATGGACGCACAACATCGCCAAACACTCTATTGAATCATCTTCACGATGCTGTTCTATTCTATTGTGAGCAAACGCTCTCGCTCCTTCAACCGATGATCATGGAATACCACCTCAATTTGTCGACCACTATAGTGTTTGTCTTTGCAGCTCGTATGGCCTCGTTTAAACTCTGCCACACAATATTTTATAGTCGTTAACGAAGGAGCAGACAATTTAGCTCGGCTTTAATATTGGTTGGATTGAACCCTTTCAATTTAATGTAGGGATAATTTTTTTTTTTCTTGTTTACAAATTCACTGAGATCGCTTACTTTTGATGACTCAAAAAAAAATATATATATATACTAAACAACGTGACGCCTTGAGACTTAAAAAATATGTTTTATAAGGTTTCCACATTTCATCAAACAAATTTTGTCAAACTACTACCGCCATCTATAAGTCAGGGTGGGATGTTATGGGACCGCCCGCTTAAGTGTCTGAAAAATAATTTACATATTTACAATTAGGGGAATAACACGAATTATGCAACGACGTACAGGTCCGTTACAATGATTTTATGAGCGCCCCGGTAGGTGAGTAGGTTGCGTGCTCGCCTACCATGCGGGGGTCGTGGGTTCGCTGCAAAAAAAAACTAGCCAAATTAGAATCTGCAGACAAGCCACTCGGCTTCGCGGAACGAGGCTTAAAAAAAATAAAAAATTTGTGTAAAGATCATTCAAGAGATTTTAATAGAAAACAAACTTTTTCGTAGAATGTCAATCTGACTTAATTAGATTTCTTTTGGAAATAATCTTTTGCGATGAGTCCCAGACGGGGCTGTGAACTATAATTCAAATTCTAATATTTATTTTTAAATAAATAAACAAGCAAAAAAAAAGGTTAGACCCATATTTTATTATACCGATCGGCTCAGAATCAATTTCTGAGTTGACTATCCGTCTGTCCGTCTGTGTGTCCATGTACACCTTTTCATCAAACTACAGGTCGCAAATATATATAAGCTTCTGACGGCCATAGACGAATAATATTGAAATTGGCGAACATCGGTGGATGTTTAGATCTAGTCCCCATGCAAATGACTCCTATGAGAATGACTTAAATTACCATAAGATCCAAATTACCATATAGATCTCGTTCAAATTTGATTTGTGTTTGTTTATTACATCCCTTAATCAGTAGTCCAAAATAAACCCAATGGGGTCATTCTTAGTCATAGCCCCCAATTAAAGCTGCTCCCCAATCTTCACTTAAACCAATCAAAAACAAAAATATTGTATATGTTTTTGCAAAAAAATAATTGACTTCACCAAATATGGTCAGGATCGGTCCATTTTTCGACCCTCAGATCTGCAGGCAAAAAATTAATACCAATTCCGCTTATATTGGGTTTATGTTAATTTTTTATACCGAATTAGTTGGACCCAAGACCAATTCTCTAAACCCATGCTATAGTCGGTCTAGATCGACTATAATTTTCTTACTTAGTTTCAATTCCATATAATTCTTTTAAAAACTCTTCTTTAAATTTAGATTTTTCAATGTCAACTGGTTTATTTTTTATTTTTAAACTTTAACATCTTCGCTTTGCTTTTATTCGTTCAAATCTACCTATCCAAATAAGCTTCGAAATTTAAGCCATCATTAGAGGAAGGTGATTCATTCATTCATTCGCCCTATGGCCAATAAAACCTTAGATGTCAATTTTCATTAAAATGTATTCATATAATATAAGATGAGTCCCGTCAAATGTAGTTACAAACATTAGCACAAACTTAGTATACCCTGACCTGATGGGGTATATAAGCGTATAGGCTTTTAAAATGAGTTTTATGTTCAGATGAAATCAAGTTTTGCAAAGTTACTTTGCGAAAACGTGGAACTGCATTAAATAATGGAAGTTTTTTGCCAACCTTGGCGGTATCATTATAGTTTGGGGTTCTATGGCAAACCGCGTTGGTAAACTTCTATACGGTGCACAATGTCAAGCGGTGGTTCCTCTACAATACTAAAAATCATCCAATCACCAATCGCCGAGGTCCTACAAGTTACTAACTTAAGCAATATGTAAATTTAGTTTTTTGTATTAATATATCAAATGTACACACAGAAAAAAGATTGTTTGGAATTCGGTTACCAGTAGCAAAATTTGTTAGGGTAATAATAATTTTTATTGTGATTCTTTAATGTATCAAAATATGTAAATATTCTTCTATAACTATCGTATAAATTCAATTCATTAAGAATGAAGGTATCTACAATAATAAAATTAGTTATCTTTACCAACGAAAGTCTTTTTACAAATTACCAAACAAATTTAGTTGAGGCAACCTAATTAAACCAATAATAACATGTCTCAATCATAAATATTGGCGACTGCAACTACTAATTCCATTATAACAACACATTTCAAACAGAAAATAGTTAAACTAATATTGTAACAAATAATTGGTTAGAGGTCTACGCATAACATTTTTATTTAGAATGATTTTTCGGTTACAACAAAAGAAACTTAAACTTTTAAACTCTTTTGGTATTTCTAAGTGAAAGGAAATTGTGTGAATTAATTTCTGTTTTAGATATCAAATTTACTGATTTAATTGCCATTTTTTGAAAATAAAATAAAATAAAATATAATACAGAAGATTTTTAAAATATGTGTAATGTGATAATTTATTTTATGTTAAAAAGTGCCAAAATACTTTTAAAAAAATGGATGAACAAGAAATATCCGTTAATCTAGAAACCGAAGATGTCATTGTTCCACATGGCATGAGTTTTTTCTTGGTGTGTTTTGTGAAAGCATAGGAAATAAATCTGTCATGCAACAGCTCACTATCAATGCGTCGAAGGTAGGCATGTAGAGATACTCAGAAGATATTCGGGTTAATGTTAAAGTGCTTAGTTTTCGATTACAATATTGCAGTCAATCAATACGAGCATATAGTGGAACAAATGTCTGTGAGGATGTACATAACCTGGAAGTTGGCTATCCCGTTATGATCAGCACACCAAGATGTTTGCAGATATTTATTAACTGCAATGTCAACGCACGAATAAGATAAAATTCTTTGTGTTAGACGAGGCTGTACTCAATGACCAGACCAGATCTTTAATGTATTCAAGATGCTTACCACTGCTTTTTTTCGGTTAGTACTCCACACATTGTAATGGAAGGCAGTCGTTGTAGCATGCGTGAACCTTTAATATTCTAGTAAAGAAGACAAACTGACAAGGGCATGATTATGCGATTGGGTAAGTAATGTGCTGATGTTCATACTTATATATACTCATATTATGCTTGACCTGGATACACTCTTTAAATTAATTTTTTAGAAATGTTATCTGACAATATGTGCGGATATGATGAAAGTGCAACATTGTATTATATGTGATCTTATATAATGGAGCCAAGGATACCTCTTTTGTTTAACATATAATATATTATTTTGTTTAATTTAATGTAAAATTACTTAATTATTATAAAATAAATAGTAATAACTTTTGATCTCTCTGTTTCATATGTATTAGTAAATAACCCGAAAAATAGTTATGACAATCAATAATTAAAACTAACAGATTCCAGCGCTCGAAATACGAGTGCAATTTCTAGGCAACTTTATTTTTCAACTTAACCAATTCTCAAACCAAAACTTTTTTGGTTTATTATTATTGTGAATGAAGACAAACTCATTAAAAAATTTAAGAAACACACACATAGCATATGTATAATTTTATGCATGTGTTAGTAGCAACTTTAAATGCAATTTACTCAAAATAAAGGAAAAAATTTTAAAAATCTGAATATCTGGAAAACAGCTAAAAAGAAATACCTTTCAAACAATATACGTTTGGTCAAAATCGATATAAAACGGTAGAACAAAACATCGGTCACAAGAAATCGCCTAGCCTATTAATACTATAGATAAAGTATTCCATTGCACACAATCGAATTTGTATATAAATAGAGTAATCACAACAAAATAATGTGATAGTACACGGGACTATCAAAATACGGTTGGCAACAAATTCGGTTGCAACGACAAATCCGTTTTCTGTGTGTACGAATACTTTCTTTTACGAATTATTTTTTTATTTTTTTTTACTTTTTTTACGTTTTTATCTGCATAAAAGTTCTTAGAGGAAGCAAAACTTGAATAATTTTTAAAAAATCTTATAAATAGCTTAATAATTTATTAGAAAAAAATAATCAATTTTTACTTATTTTTTTCATAGTATGACAGATTTAATATTAGGTGTACGGATACTTTTTCTAGCAAGTGTCTATTATGTAGTTTATCTCTTGAGGCTAGTGTTTGAAATACTTATCGACATCATCAACATTAAGGTCAACGTCGCCGTTACTTTACAAAGACACACATGCAGATGTTTTAATCTTAATTAAATTTAATTGAACAAATGAGTGCATCATCATCATCATCATCAGCAGTATTGCAATCATACACACGCTCATTTAACAATGATGAAACAACCTACAATAAATGTTTCGTTTACTAATCACACAAAATACTCGCAAGTGATGAAAAGAGAAAACGCAAAAGTGGGGGCAGAGGATTGATCGAGGAAAGTGCATTACCGATTGATGTTTATCCGCAAGCACAAGTTGTCATCAAATTATGAACAGAATCTAAATGATCAATACACTCGTATTTCAATGATGTTTTTTTAAGTGTTAATAATAAATTGAATTTTTGAAGGATAAGGTAAACACAATAATAAAAAAAAATTTAAACCAGATAGAGAGCAAACCTTGGAAGGTTTTTTTTAGTATATTTTTTTATATTTTATTATTAAAAAAAAAAGAAACGCGCACACACATACAGCTATCACATGCATTCGCATTTTACAAACAATCATCACGATGAGCATCATCACTAACGCAGGAAGTTAGGTCATAACACAACAAACATCGTTGACAATGAATGTATGACAATTCAAAAGGTCAATCATGACGTTATTTTAACTTTTGTAAATTTAGAAAAATTCACTGTCATCATTTAAAATATTTTTTTGTCTGTAAATTTTCTTTATGCTCAAATTTATGTTGATCACACAATGGACTACCCAATAAACATATGAACTTGGAGAAGAATTAAACCCCAGTAAGTGGGGTTTCTGTCTTTGAAAATGTGTACTTTTTTTTAGATTTATTTTATGGATTGTAGTCAACTAAACAAAAATGAACTAAAATTTTAGAAAATTAATTTAATTTGAGAAAGAATAGTCCACAACTTATATAAAAAATATAATAAAATATAAAAAAGACTCTCCTTAAAGTTAAAAAAAAAAATATTATATATCAGAAAAAAATTCTAGTCAATTTTATCATGATAAATTACATTTTTATACCCTATACCACTATGTGGTGAGGGTACAGTGAGTTAGTGCTGTTTGTAAATACTTAACCTAAAACCGCCTTTTATTATACCGTACGACTCAGAATCACTTTCTGAGTCCATTTCACAATGTCCGTCCGTTCGTCAGCCTGTCAAATAAGAATATATTTTGATGAAATTTAGTATATCATATTTTATTGACCATAGGACAAACGTTATCGAAAGCGGTGAAAATCGGTGCATGTTCAGACCTAGCCCTCATACAGATAACCCCTACCAGACCGACTAAAATGGTCCTAAGATCCAGATTATACTACAAATCTCCTTCACATTTGGTTTGCGTGTGTTTATTACTCCCATTAATTAAAAATAAACCCTTTAGGACCATGTTCATATATAGATTAAAAAACTTTGAAAGAAAAAAATTTTATGAAAAAATAAAATTTCCTAGAATTTGCACTCGAATTTCGAGGGCTGGGCTCTGCTAGTATTAATTAAAATTTGAATAAAAATTATATACATATGTATATAATTGTAATTTAAGGTATGGACTTGAAATTCAAGTTGAAAAATCTTGTGAGCAACAAAGCAAAAGCCATAGCAACATTAGGAGGCGCTTATAAACAGGTGTCTTTACCACCAATGGAGGAAGCGGAAAATTTGTTGTAATTTGAAAAGAAAATAAACCAAATTAAAGACTTTCCAATGATTGATTGGATCATTGCGCATAAAATCGCAGAACTGTTGCCAGTTTTATTGCTAGCGTAATTGCGGAATTTCACATATTGCATTTAATTTTTCGACAATTTTGTTCCAGGACGTATCCAAAGGAAGTTTTATTGAATTTGAATATGTTTACAAATCTTAAGAAAAATATTGTGTATTTAGAATTTTATACAAATAGCGTTGCTTACGTTAAATCTGGAATGGTAAAGACATTAACGTTCTGTCGTAACATCTTTATTTGAACTAGAAAAGAAAAATTCTGCACTCGCCATTGTTTGATTTCTTGTGTAAAATATTCAAAAAAGTACCAACCTTTATTAATTTTTATTTTTGTTTTCGATAACTTCTCTTCTCAATTTAGGAACGATGTGACGATAAAAACGACAACGACATAGAAATCACAATTAAAACGACAACACCAACGGAAATATGGCCGATAGTTTTTTTTATTTAACAAGATTACTTCTTAAACAGAGTAGAACGTTGTGTGTTTGTTTTGTATTAGCCCTCCTAACTTTTACTCTTTATTCATTTGAATATTATAACGGGACACACAGTCATTGATAAAAAAATTTTTTTTAACCGTAAATTTTATTTTTTTTTCCAAAAATTTTATTGGTATCGTTTGGCACGATTAACACGAAACAGCACATATACATTAGTGGGTTTCACTCTTGATAGCACATATTTGTTTTTAAGAAAAATAAGAAAATACAGTGGTTTTATTTATATGTATGTATATTTTTAGATCTTGTTTACTATGTTGTGGTCTTGAACTTGAAAACTGAAGCAAACATGCTCGATTTCAACTATCTGCAAAGTTTGCTAGAGTCGTCTGCTACCAAAAGTGAGTACCCTTATTATATTTCCACATGTAAATTTATTGAAATGGTTCCCTGAATTTGCTAAAGTCTTCATTTGTATTAACTACCCCCAAAAGGTTAAGCAGCTTTTTGGTTTCTTGCTTAGTCACCGTTTACAACTTTTTATATAGTCACGGTTACTTGAACAAACTGTTTCGTGTTCATTGTAGCCTTATAGAATAAATATCAAATATTTACATACCTATATAAATTTCTGAGTAATAACTACATTTTCAAGTTCTAACCTAAACAACTGCCTATTTAGTGGTGTAGCTTCATTTTAATCATCGGTGTTAATATTGCATTAGAAAAAGGTCATCATGTAATGTATCCTGAATTTTGTAATGCAGGCTTGAGAATATGGTCTATATAACCTGATATATATGACCAACCATACCGCATTTGGCGGGATTCATCATCATCCCTCCCTAAATTTAAGTTTAAGCTTTATGCATTTTTTTGTATAAATTGTTTTTACGAGGGCGGTCTCAAAACAACCTGGTCTGACGTATAGATGGCGGCAGTAGTTTGAAAACAAATTACTTTGGTAAAAAGTTGAAACCTTATAAAATAAATTTTTAATTTCGAAGGAGCCTTCAAAGTAAACGATATCATTGAATTTGTAAACATGGAAAAAATTGGTCACCGTTATGTAATTTAATACTTTCATATGAAAGGTCTGAGTTCAACCAATATTAAAGCCAAGCTAGATTCTACTAAATTTTTGGTGTTAGAGTGAAAAGAGGCAATTTAAGCTGCCAATACGAACACCTTAGTGGTCGCTCAATTGAGGTAGAAACGGTTAAGAAAATCCACAAAATGATATGGGATGATCGTGGGCTGATGGTGCGTAAGTTAGCGGAAGTGATACGCATTTCAAAAAATATTTTACATCTCATATTGACTGAAAATTTAGAGACGATAAAGCTATCCACAAGATAAGTGTCGCGTTTGCTCAGAATAGAGCAAAAATTGATTCGTGAAGATATTTCAATAGAGTGTTTGGCGATGTTTCACGGCAAGAAAGCTGAATTTATGCGTCAATTCTATGGAACAGACATGGATCCACCATTTTCATTTGAGACAAAGGAACAGTCAAAAGAGTGGACTGAAATGGGAAAATCGTGTCCAAAAAAGACCAGACAGTTCCTTTTGCAGGCATGGTTATGGCGTCTGTTTTTTTTTTTTTTTTTTGGTTACACGTGGAATAATTTTTAATCGATTATCTTCAAAAGGGAAAAACAAACAACGTCATGTAAGTCATGTTTAAGTCATGAATTTAAGGAAAAAAGGCTGCTTTTGGTGAAAAAATGTGTTGTTTCCTCATGACAATTTCCAAACTTTAAAAAATGACTCGGTGGTAAAACATTTGCCAACAATGAAGAGGTGGAGTCTGCGGGTGATGGCTTTTTAAAGGAGTTATACAGTTCTAACAATAAAAAGGGTATCGAAACTATTCAATATATCGCTGGGAAAAGTGTGTCGAGTTAAAAGAAGATTACGTAGAGAAACAAAGAACATTTTCCCCAAAGTTGTTATGACTTCTATGCCAGGTCGGGTTATTCTGGGACCATGCTCGTATATACACTCGAGTCTCATTTTATGCGGTGCATGCGTTCCACAGAAAGTCGTATAAAACGAAACATTACGATCATAAAAAAAACAATGGATACGTTCTGATATTTTAAAAATCCGCATTAAATCAAATTATAGTATATTAAAGTACTAAAACCGCTTAAAAAAATTACCCAAAATTATTATTTTCGTATGTTTTATTTTAATAATTCGGTTTGTAAATGTAACAAAAACATGACAACGACATATTTATTCATATTAAAGCTAATTAAAAATAACATAAAAAGAAAGTTATTTTAAACAGAAATATTGCTTAAAAACCTTTTTTTAATGTTTTAACCTGTTAATGTTAAACGTGTTTAAAACAACTAAGAGTGTTACGGTTTTACGTTTACATTAATATCTGGGCTTATTGCACTATTTATAACAAATGTAAGCAAAATATTTTTAAAAACAATAATGTGATAGTTTCATATACTTAATACTAAATAATTACGACAAACACACTGAATTGTTAAATTTGTTTAGACGTGTCGTCATAGTTTTGGACATATCTCGACACAATGATGCTCGATTTATCCCGTTTTCAATACTAACCTGCTCGAAATAATCAAAAACTATAATTGTATAACTTTACACAGGTAAATGGTTTATTTTGTGAATGAGCGTTATTTCAGCAGACAGACGGACAGACGGATATCGATATATCGACTCAAGTTGTTATAAGGATCAATAATATATATACTTTATGGGGTCGTAAATGTATTTGTCGATGCGTTACAAATGGTATAACCCGTTGGTATTACCCCACGCTTAATTACCTTCCACGCTTATTTACCTCGAATTCTAAATCCCCGTTTTTGTGCTCACTTTTTCTAACAAAACCCCACGGTTAATTAACTTTAGCTTAATTAGCCAATTCGGGTAATTGCCTCAAATATTTTATCCGAAAATAAAATTTCCATTAAATTTCCTTGGTTTAATTACCCAAAGTACTTATTGGCTCACGATATGGTTTAACCACATGCGCCTGAATAATGCTGTCATTTCTAGAAAATTTGGTAGTGAATAAAACAAAGTAGTCTGCTATAAAAATTAATTCAGATTTTGAACCGAACAGTCGTTGGTTGAGGAGGTGGCAGAGGAGAGAAAATATAAAATTCATAAAAACACATGGAGAAAGTAACGAAGTAAGTAATGAATCTTGAATGTGCACGAAATTTTCTGGAAAGTACCAATTTTCCTCAATTCTTCAAAATGATGAGGGTGGTCTTTTTTATAAAGTTGTGCCAAGTGGAACATTACCTCGAAAAGGGGACCCAGTCAAGGGCTATATATCTCAAAAACAACGTCTAACACTATTATTTTTGTGTAACTCTGTGGGAACATACCAAAAAATGTTTGTAATTTACTTATTTATGTGATACATATGAATTATTTTTATTTAATAAAATCTTGGTTATATTAATAACCCTATTTTACATTCGTTCGGATAATTACCATCTTGATGTATTTAAAAGTATTCGTCTAATTGCCTCTTATGAGGTAATTAAAGGTGTTCGTTTAAATGCTTTCCCCGTATAATTACCCAAAAATCTTATTAAATTTTGACGAGCTAATTAACCGAGGATAACTGTATATACCCTCTGCACAGTGGTGTGGAGGGTATACAAATCGTTGATTTTCAAAACGCATAAATTCGGAATCACATACAAAAATACGCATAAAATGAGACTTGAGTGTATATTAAATTTCAAACATAAAAAAAAATCCTTGAAAAAACATCCTTGTTCGTTTTGAGATAAAATTTTCAATAAATTTTTGTGTCGAAAAATATTCTGTATCGACAATCGTAAAAACTAGCATGCTCCCAGCATAATCGTAATTATGAGATAAGATTAAAACTTTTCATCTCCTGATTCCGAAACACTTCGTTTCAAAAATGTATAAAAAAATTTTTTTTTCTTTATCAATGATAAATCAGACATAAATTTTGACTTTAATGGATTCTTGCTTCTCATAACCCTTTCAGACCTGAGTAATAAAACGATTGTATTCATTGTAATATCATCAATATAAAAATTCTTTTTGGCAAAGTCTACTTAAAACTTCGTATGTATCCAAACTTCTTGTGAAGTTAGGATATTGTGTGGAATCGTAAGAAAATGCAGGCCAATGATCATAGCGCTCAAATCTAATGTCATCCGGTGCATCTTGTGGTCAGTATTTGGTCCCGTGTAAAATTTTTTCTGGCAGTTTAAGTCATGTTTGGAGGCTTCAAATATACCGCCAACACAGTTCCTAGCTCCATTTTGAACGCTAAAATGATTTATTTTCGGCTTTGGCAAACCGACCGACAACAACGCCATACATCGTACATCAATGCCACTCTTAAAAGCGTTGTAGTGTTGAGTTACAGCAGTTATTTGGACCGGGCAACGGCGCTTGAGGTTTCTGTTCCATCTATCAACTTCACCCACGGTATCTTTGCCGCACATGCTTGAAGCAACTATGACACCTTTAGTGCCTTTCCATTTCACGACCGCAACATTATCACCATTCGTAAATTGATATATGTCGCCCCTATTCATGTTTTTGTCTAAAGGAAAGTAAATTTTTTGCCTAATCTGCCCGTTACCATGAATCCTATTTGGTACAATATTCCCATCATGGTAATTGTAGTAAAATATCAGTCAAAGTATAAATGGCTGCCTCCTGCTAGGTTTTTAGTGAGTCGTAGTTCAATAGACGGCCCATGATTTAATCCAAAATCTACAAATGTCCCAGCTCCTTGAAAGACTTCAAAGTCAACTATGACACCAGTAGACTTAACATACACTAGATGTTTCAAACCAACGGGCATCTTCCCGTAAAAGGCATCGATTTCCATAATTTATTTGAAGGGTCATTTGACCAATAGATTATTACTGCAGGATATTCAAGACACCCCATTAAACTCGCGCATCCATAAAATCATTTTACATCTGCTACACCATAATGCAATTCTTGTCCATAATTTGCAAGTTTATATATTTTTGTATAATTAAATACATCCTCATAGTGTGATTCCCGAAAATATTGTTTAAAATATTCCACGGTGTTTAAAAGTTAATTAAATTTTTGCAACCAGATCTAATGGGAAGTTTATGGTGAGGAAATGGTAAAATTTTTCATGGCTTGTGACTTGTATTTAGTAAACTGGGACTTAATTTTGAGTGTTGATCCCTTTCACTTGCTAAGAGATTAGTTTCATTTGCCAAAGTAGTTTGATATTCGCTCGAATTTTCGTCACTTTCGTTTTCGGGAATTATGATTGCGGGGGTCCAGATTTCACTAGTTTCATTTTACAGCACATTTATAATTTTTTAAACTACTCTTTTGCGCAAATTGCACGCAAGAGAACTCACAATCATTGAATACCGGGGAAAAAAAACAGAAAAAAAATATTTGTTTATATTTTAAGTATCTTAAACCAGATCTCACAACCGGTATAGCTAGGTCTGAAAGGGAAATTGTTCCAGGAGAGTTTCGTCAAAAATTTAATTTATTTCTTTGTGGCAACAATTCAAGCCAATTAAGACGAACGACCTAACTAAGGCGAAATATGCTGGAAAAATTCCACGCACCATTGAAAACAACATCAATTTGCATATTAATTAGAGTATTAATTGCAACTAGCAGATTCCAGCCCTCGAAAATCGAGCGCAAATTCTAGGAAATTTTATTTTTTCATTAAATAAAGACCCTAAAAGTATGCTAATCAATTATAGCCAATTCACAAATCAACACAAAAAACAAACTCATTTTTATTACAAACACATTAACAAATTTAATAAACACATATATAGCATTGTATAATTTTATGTATGTGTTAGTAGCAAATTTAAATGCAATTTACTCAAAATAAAGGAAAAAATTTTCAAAATTTGTAAATCTGCAAATCGGCTAAAAATAAATTCCTTTCAAATAATATACGTTTGGTCATAATCGGGTTAAAACGGTAGAACAAAACATCAGTCACAAGAAATCGCCTAGCCTATTAATATTATAGATATGTCTAAATACGACGTCAAAATCTAACAAACTATTAAAAATTCCTAGATTTTTTTTTTTTTTTGGAAAAATCAATAAATCTTGAATAAAAATTTTCATTTAGAAATCTAAAAATCCAGATTTTTGCATCAGAATTCAAAATTTGTATCTTAAAGTTCCCACTATTTAATGAACAACAGTTGGTAACGTTAGATATACATAAATTGACACATCATCTTATCACTGCAGTCAGCATGATAAAACATTCCAATGAATGTTCTTTAAATTGCGTCCCTCTTTACATTACATTGACCTACATAAAACATACGATACTCTCCCGGAACATTACGTATGAGAAGCAAGAAACCATTGAAGTACACAATTTACGTGTGATTTATCCTTGAAAAAGAATAAATAAATGCTGATACCATAAAAATATTATGTATGTGTTTGCCTGTTCCCATTTAAGCAGTCCTTTCTTCACGTGCTATCAGAAAATGGTCACAGGTGGCAAAGTACATTATATATACATATGTACTCGTAAGAAATACTTATTATATATTGTGTAATATATAATGCTAGTTAGAATGAACATAAATAATCACGTTTGCGGAAGTCTTATTACGACGAATATATGATGAAGACAATTAGGTGAATACAAAAAAAAAAGAAAAAAAATCAATACTCGTGTTGCATTAAAATTACAATTTTTTTTTGAATAGCTTAACCTTTAAAATTGAGGAAAAGCTTTGAAAAACTTGTGTTGAATGTTCAGAGATATTAAACGAAACTAAAAATATATATTTGGGACCAATTGAAGGGCTTATTGTAAAAACATGGTAGGCCACCTGATTTCAAAATTTAATATTATGTTCATTCATTCCGTTTACATTTTATCATAGCAACAGCCACTAAAATGTCTTACACTTCGGCCATGAAAATTTTTTACTCAAAAACATGGTTTATCGCTTATTAGTTACTTCTCTAAAAAAAAAAGATAATCCTGATTAAGATTAACACAAAAGCCAAAATTTTTGGTTAAATAGTGATGACTGTGTTGTGTTGGACAAGGAATTTTTACCAACGGCCGATGAAACAAATAAATTCAGCTAGACCGAATCTTACATACCTTCCACCTGGGACTTACATTTACATTAATAGCTCAACTTATTGTACTATTTATAACAAATGTAAACAAAATATTTGAAAAAGTAAACAATTTTATAAACTTAATACTAAATTATTACAACAAACACCCTAATTTTTTTTAGCATTTTTTAGAGGTGTATCCATATTTTAGGCCATATCTTGACACAATGATATTCGATTTACCCCTTTTTAAATACCAACCTACTAGAAATAGTGGCAAAACATATTATCCTGAGTATAGTCAGGAAAATATGTTATTTTGTGAATGAGCATGATTTCAATTGGCAGACAGACAGACAGACATACAGACAGACGGACATCGCTATATTGACTCGAGTTGTTATAAGGATCAGTAATATATAAAAAATAATATATAAAAAGTAATATATAAAAAATAATATATAAAAATATTTATAAAATTTTTGCAATAACATTATTTTGTCTGAAAAATAGTTACAGCTATTTTCTAGTCATCCATCGCTCAAGAATTGAATTCGTTGGCCACCGATTGCAAATTTTTATCGCCATTTAATAGCACACATATCAGAACTAAGGCAGCCAAAGAATCGGCTTTAAATTATAAAAATTGTGGGCGTGGCATGTAATCTTTATAAAATTTAAGAAAAAAAATAGATTTTTTAAATTTGATCAAAAACATATTATCACTCCTATCAAACTATCACTGGTAATGGGCTGCGCCCTTTTTTGTTAAGTTGGCAGGGTTATATTCTTTGAAATTTTGGGGATCAAAAGGGATCAAGGAATCTAAACCACACAGGGAAGGTGTCTTCAATCCGTCTGGACCCGTCTGTATAACACTTTTTTAATTTTAATAATTATTATTATATAAATGTCACTACTTTTCTCTCGACTACTAATGCCGTTTTCTTTTCTGAAAAAAATGTCGCATTTTATTTGCACTTTTTTCGAAAAGTGTATTTTTTTATTCACAGGTCATAGTATGTGAATATTTCCCCATTGTTCCCCTTTTTTGAATATTTTACCCCTATGTACTAAATTATCTCTTTAAAAATCGAATAAAAACTCGCCAAGAAATAACAAATATCCCAGACCACTTTTGGGTCGAAAAACTCTAGGTCATGAAATGTGATGAACATTTTTTTGTACAAAAAATTCTGGCAGAGGAATTTACTTAAAAATTTCCATTGTTAATCTCTATCATACATTTAACAAAACTTTAAAGTGCCAGATCCATTTTTTTAAATATTGTTAAAGAAAATTTTTTAAAACTTAAAAAAGGAGTTTTCTAACTTTTATCAAAAAAATTTTCCATTTTTGGTCTCATTTCGCAATAGGTTAACAACGTGGTAATAAAACAATACTTCATATCTGAGTACTTATAGGTATAGAGACCAAAAAAAAAAATTATGGCTTTAATCAATTTGTTATAGTTAAAAAATATTCATCACATTTCATGACCTAGAGTTTTTTTTGGCACAATAGTGGTCTGGCGCATTTGTTATTTCTTGGCGAGTTTTTATTCGATTTTGAAGTTAGGTAGCTTTTTGAAAAGATAATTTAGTACTGATATCGACTCATATAATTAAACTATAGAACGAAATTTTCGTTAAATCTAAAAAAAAGTCATATTTTCCCCATATAAACACACTTTAAATTCAGTCGCGTTGAGGCACCTCTAAGTTTTTTTTTTTTTTTGAATGACCCAAAACTTTGTATTTATCAGTTTTTTGCAATTCGCATATTTCTGGGGGGTGAGACCGAGAATTTGAACACTTTCTTATTAAGAGCCATCCTATATGTACCTTGTTCCCTGGAAAATGGAGTAATTACCAATATATTTTCCTAGATCAATTGCGATCACAGAACCAATTCATATAAGTTTATAAGTTTTTGTCGCTAGTCCAGTGAGAACAAAACGGATTCTTAAAAGTATTCCAATGCCAAACGAGAAAATATAATTCTTAAAAGAAGGGGCGGTAGTATCATTTCAGCAATATATTTAGCTCAGATTACGTGCAATTGAAAAAGGCTCAAATCTTTATTCCTCATATCATCACATAACTGTTGCAAAAACAACTGTCATTAAAGGACACTATTGCAATCACACCGATTGCGGCTGATCACACAGCCCAACGCTTAGCTTTAAATGAAATGGGTTAAAGAAATTCGGAAACTGGGGAAGTAATGGTTCTTCTGGCAAAAATAATACCAGCAATTTGTATGTGAAAATACTTCGTCCACAGAAATGATCATGGTGTCATTTGTACCAGTACAAGGCAAATAAAGGATTATTTGGAAAAATCAAACACCCACTTCCACGACATATTGCAGACCAATCAAATTTGAATTAAAAAAGAAAACTCATGGCCCCATTAAAAAGAAGTCAGTGCTTTCAGAGCCGAAATTGCAATACTGCAAATATTGGAATTTAAGATTGACGGTCAGATAATTGAAATAAGAGCTAACAATGATATATGGAAAAGTAGACCACGCTTTGGCTGAAACAAAGGCTTTATCCATATTATATGCCAAACAACATCAAAACTCATTAAATAATACTCATGCATATGAATTTGGATTATCACCGCTATATACAAGAATACGATTTGTGGAACACATACTGAAAATCAGTTATGACTTGGATTTCGGCATTGCAGATCAATATGAAACAACGACACCAAGAAGAAGTTAAGAATTTTAAAAAAGAAACATGTTTGAGATGCATATCTGAAATGTAGATTGATTATAGATCAAGCCATACGAATGATAGGATTACAGCGAGAACCCCAAAACAGCATCTTAAATCTGTGGTTTTCTAGAATATGTTCGGGGGAGCCAAAAAACGTTATTTTTGAAATTATGGGCTCGATATAAAGTTTTTATAACTTTTTATTTAACAGTCCTGTAGATATGGGCAATAAATACTTTATATAAAATTTTGAGTCAAAAATCTTCAGAGGAATAATTCCTAGAGAAGGACGAAAAACACAATATGTAAATAACACTTAAAGTGTGTTAAGATAAAACAACTTATGTCGACAAATGTCGTTTTCTTTGAAAAAGAAAACTACCAATGCAACCACCCATGTAGGCATAAGTTGTTGTTGCTTGAAAAATTTATTTTTTTGTTCATCAACAAAAACTTAACGGGACTTAGGATGAGAATATAACAACGTATCAAGAATAATTGTGACAAAAAATAACAGAAATAAACGCACAAGTATTTGTAAGTGGTTATAATCTGAAAAATAATCGAAAATTATTTTGCATTTTTTTCATTAATAACAACGTATGTCGCTATGTTTCGTTTTCTGAGAAAATAATTTGTCAGCGATCAAACGTAGGTTGACATACGTCAATAGTGCTGCAAATTAATTTAATAAACATTTAAGTTACGTCTTTTTTTAAAGAAAAATTTCGGAAATGGTCAATATTTAAAAAAAAAAAATTTTAACACATGTAAAGAGCGTTAAAAATTAATATATTTGGCATCGTTTACTCAAAACTGACAAAAATGGACATACGCGGTTATTCCAGGAAACCACAGAAATAACGGGTGTTGATGTAAACCTTATATATTTTATTATACCGATCATCTCTGAATCACTTTCTGAGTCAATTTGGCGATGTTCGTCCGTCCGTCCGTCTGTCCGTCTGTGTGTCCATGTAAACCTTGTAATCAAACTACAGGTTGCAAATATGAACATATTTTGATGAAATTTGGTATGTAAGCTTCTATCAGCCATCGCATGAATGCTGTTGAAACTGGCGAAAATCGATGCATGGTCAGACATAGTACCCATACAAATGACACCTATGAAATCGACTCGGTAAAATTGGGTTTGTGTATGTTTATTACACCCATAAATCAGTAGTATAAAAATAAACCCTATAGGACAATCCTTCGTCATAGCCCCCATATAAAGCTGCTTCCCGATCTTCACTTAAATCTATCAAAAAACAAAAGTATTGCACAGATTTTTCTCAAATTTGCTTTGTATATGTTTTTGCAAAAAATAAGTGACTCTAACAAATATGGTCAGGAAAGGTCCATTTTTCGATCTAGTCCCCATATGAATATAGCATCCGATATGAACTTTTTCATATTCAAAGAAAAAAAAATTAAGAACAATACTACTCAAATTTGGTTTATGCTTATTTTCTATATTCAATTAGTTGGGCCTAAGAGATAGGGTCTCTAAGCGCATGATATAGGGTATAGTATAGTCGGTCTAGACCGACTGTAGTTTTTTTACTTGTTAATCTATGGAATTAATCCTTACAGATTATTTACAAAAACATTTAAAAAATAGGCGAACATGATAAAAAAAAAGTGAAAAAATGTAATTGATAACTATGTGTTCAGATAATTTATTATTTTACTTTTTATGACATTTGTATTTGAAGAAAAATCAATAAATCTATAAAGTTTATTAAATTCAATACACATTCGTCTAAGCGGATCACCGTTCGCATAATTTGATCTATAAAACTGGAAGATAATGGTGAGAAGAAACGTGTTGACCGCTGAGGCATGTTAAATGAAATATTGTTGATCAGGGAGCCAGAACAAACATCACCATTAATTATGTTCAAAAGCAACGAAACGTTTAGCATACATAGATCTGCGGCTTTTTAAGGTTGGCAGCTTAACAAAAGTAAGATTTAATGGGTTAAAATTTAAACTGCGAAGACAGAATAGTAGGAATTGCTTTTGCAACGATTCAATGCTATAAATATGAGTTTTCAAGACTAAAAACAATCATCGAGGTACTTGCGTGCAATCAACAAATTGACGTTACAAAATTTGGTGATTATTGCCAAGATAACTGCAAGAATATGCACAACCAAATACTAATGGAACAATATGTGTACAATAGTCCATAAGATACTGCATTAAATATCAAGATCTATCAGAGGAAGCCCAAGAAAAAAGAAATAAGGATTACAGATTTTATAAAGAGCACAATACCAAAAAAAATGTCAATGTGTTACAAATGAAGATCTGTTGAATGTATTTTTGGCAACGTCAGATCATTCATCTTTTGCATTCGAAATCGGTGGAAACATCTGGGGGCTAATTGCTGCATTTGTTATCGAGTTATATCAATCGAAATTCTATATTTCTATATTTCTTTTGTTGCAATATCTATAAACATATTTTCGGTTTAAAATATATTTTGTTAATAGAATTAGATGTTGTAATCATCAATATTTTAGAACGAGTAGGTATATTACAATAGGTTTAATTTAGTTGAATTGTTATAATAATTTGCATAAAAACTTTGATTGAAACTTATTTTTCTATTGAAGGTACAATTCATTTTATGAGAATTATATTTATATGAAAGATAATGAAGAAAATCTACTGTATTCTGAAATACGAGCATTTACGAATTACAATATAAATGATTATAGCCTGATTGAAATTTTCTAGTAGTAACAGAATTTCTACCATTCTCGGTGTATTTTTTAAATTTTTTCCAAACTTTTGAGACGAGTTTTTCAATTTTTTAATTTTATGGCTTATCATGTTTTCCCAATAAGCCCTAAAAGTTCTTATATTTCTCATGAAGTTGTTACTGCCATAATGTAGTGAAGTGTAAAATGTTGTCTGTAGTATTCATGAAGAAAATAAGGCATTATTTTGCAACTAGAGCTATAACATTAACTAAATTTTTCATGAAAAAAAAATAAAAATAAATCATTTGTTACTACAACAAAATAAAAAGCTCTAATGTTGTTGAAACCACTAAAAAAAACTATAAAAATAAAAATAAAAAAACTAGTACACTAAGGCCGTGTTTTTGGGATGTGACTTAAACTCGGTGTACTTAAACTCGCATTGTGTAACACTAGTAACTTTAAGTAAAGCATTAAAAATCGTGAGTTTATTTTAACTAAGTTTAATTGACATTTGAATAAAGCGTTACAAACCATGAGTTTAACTAAACTAAGTTTAACTGACATCCCATAAATACGATCTAAGGATGTTGTGATTATTTAGGTAAATAATTAATAAATAATCTGACCCATAAAAACAAAGTTTTTATTAAAACTCTTTCTTTCCTTATGGATATGAGTTTTGAATCTCTTCGTGACTGTGCGTGACTATTTTAAAATTAATCTTTGGTCACAACAAGTCTATGGAGCAAGTTTCAGATTGATTGGATGAGGGAAATGGGGTTTAAATCACTCCGTGACTGGGTGTGACTATGCGTGACTGTGCGTAACTATGTCAAAGTAATCTTTTTTCACAGCAAGTCTATCGACCAAGTTTCAGATTGATTGGATGAGGGGAAATCTGTTTTAAATCTTTACGTGACTTTGCGTGACCATGCGTGACCGTGCGTGACTAAGTCAAAGTAAATCTTTTTTCACAGCAAGTGTATGGACCAAGTTTCAGATCGATCGGATGAGGGGAAATGACATTTAGATCACTCCGTGACTGTGCGTGACTAGCCCAAAATTAATCTGTAGTCACAACAAGACTATGGGCCAAGTTTCAGATCAATTGGATAAGAGGGAATGGGGTTGCCCCACGACAGACAGAGAGTATGAGTTGAAAGAAAGAGTTTAAAAAATAATAATAATGCCTGGTTTTCACCCTGTCATTTTCATTTTCAATTGTTGGCAATTGTTTTCAGTTACATATACAGTGCTGGTCAGAACAAAAGCAACCAAAATCATTATTGAACTTTTTTGTATTTTTAAGAATGTTATTGTTGTTTTTCCAAAATCTTTACCATTTCTTACTCTTTATAACAATTCAAATAAAAAGACAAAACTAAATTGTTTACAAAAGAACCGTTATATTTTTTTGCAAAAAACTCAAAATGGCACTATTTCAGTTGGACAAAACAAAATCAACATTTAATATTATTCAATATTTAGTGAAGAATCAGTTATTTTATTATAACTTCGCGGCATCTACGTGACATGGATTCAATAAGGTGGCTGATAATATTGACTGGAATGCTTTTCCACTCAGTTTCAAGCGCTTCTTTTAAAGATTGTTTAGAAGTGAAAGCCCGACCAGCTATTCGCCGATTTAAAGTTTCAAATAAGTTCCCAATAGGGTTCATATCATGGGATTGGGCCGGCCAATCAAGTGTTTGAACCCCCATTTTCAACGAGCCACTCTTTAACCGGCTCGAAGTATGTTTCGGGTCGTTGAGGTGTTGAATTATCCAAAGAAGCGGCATCTCCCACTCAAAATGTGGCATCATAACATTAGCAAGAATGTCTCTATGTTTAAATCTGTCCATTAATCCGTCGATTTCGTTGAAGGGTTCAATGCCAAAACCAGAGAAGCATGCCCAAATAATAATTGATCCTCCGTAATGCTTCACAGCTGGATTGCAATAGCGTGGGTCTAAACGATCTCTTTTCTTGCGACGAACAGTTCACATTCCGTCAGAGTTAAACAAATTAAATTTTGACTCGTCGCTAAATAAAACAGTAAATAAAACATAAACACAACTATGAATTTGAAGGAAGATACGAATAAGATCAACTCTGGCTACAGCGTTGCCATTCGATGAAATTTACTGTGATATTATATTTTGGGCCGTGATTATTAAAAAATTTTATGTTAAATGTTTAATGTTTTGTATTTTGTGTTTAATGTAAAATATAATTAATTTAAATGTGATTTAAAAATATTTATGTTACTGTAAGTAAATGAAATATATTTTTGGTGTAATATTATTGTTTTTAACATATTGTTTTATAATTTTAAATATACGTCTCTTGAGAAAGTCAACAAATAATTGACGAAACATCGAGAAAAACTTGTAAAATAAATGCATTTTTATTTACATTACAGAAAACATAGCGTCGTTCGTAAATTTGTGTGTTTTATATGCATTTTGTTAAAGTTTAATTGCTAAAGTTTAGTTGCTAATTAAAAAAAACTGAACCGATAAAATTATTGCGACCTTCCTACCAAGGAAAGTACTATAGTTTGTGGTGTTTTCTGTTAAAAAAAAATCCTCTTTGAAAACGCCTTTAAGAGTAAGAACTATTAGAACTTAAACATGGATTAATCAAAAAAAATTATATAGAACACAATAACTTACGAACGACGATAGGTCTGACTAGCTTAAAAAAAACACAACAAAGATTAAAAACCTGGCCAAATTTTAACTAAATTGAAAAACAGTTTTCCACTTTTCAGGCGTCTAGTTTTGATATTTTTGTGCAAAATGAAGCCTACAAATATTGATATGCTAAGCATTTAACCGAAATAGAATTAAAATAAATAGGTTTTATCTTTTTGCCAAATGTATTTTTTTGCTGACTAGTAGTGGTTTTTTGCTGGCCTGAGCTTCGGAAACCTAAATGTTCGGCAACGAACAGGCCTTGAATCTATATTTAAATTTAACTCATGTAAAATATGTTTTCATTATTTCAATGGATATTTTTGCACAATTTGTACAATGTAACGGTCTGTCCTTTCATCTGTCTTCCGCGGTGCTCCTCCCAAATGCAATGTTTTTACAGATTTCGTTGATTTATATTTTTTATAAGCCGAGATATTATAGATTTAATAATATAATGCTTTTTACCTAGTTCTATATGGCTCTTTCCATTCAAAAAATCCTTAATTATTTCAGTTTTCGGAGTATTTATCACGAGCCATGATCAATTTCACAACGCAAATAGCTGTCAGTCAACTTAAATTAAATTAAATTAAATTAAAAGAGAATGCAAAAATTATCCGTTAAACTTAAAAGTAGAGACAATGCAATTTGTTATTGCTTAAAGTTGCTTTTGTTTTGTCCAACTGATATAGGGCCATTTTGAGTTAAAAAAAAAATATATAACGATTCTTTTAGTTTACAATGTTAGTTTTGTCTTTTTATTTGTAATGTTATAAAGAGTAAGAAATGATAAAGAAGATTTTGGAAATACAACAATAACATGCTTAACAAGTAAGAAAATTATAGTCGGTCTAGACCGACTATACGATACCCTATACCATGCGTTTAGAAACCCTATCTCTTAGGCCCAACTAACTGGACATTGAAAATAAGCAAAAACCAAATTTGAGTGGGATTTTTATTAATTTTTTTGGCTGCAGATATGAAAAAGTTCATATCGGATGCTATATCTATAAAGGGACTAGGTCCAAAAATGGACTGATCCTGATCATGTTTGGTAAATTCTCTTGTATTTTGCAAAAATATATACAAACAAAATTTGAGAAGAATCAGTTGTTTTTTAATAGATTTAAGTGAAGATCGGGAAGCAGCTCTATATGGGGTCAAAGGGATCATTTTTGGACTACTCATTAGTGGATGTAATGAACGTATACAAACCCAATTTGAGTAAGATCTATATGACAATTTGGATCTTAAGGAAATTTATGTCGATTTCATATGGGTAATTTGTATGGGGGCTAGGTCTGAACATGGACCGATTCTCACCAATTTCAATAGCGTTCATCCCATAGCCGACAAAAGCTTATATGCCAAATTTCATCAAAATATATTCATATTTGCGACCTGCAGTTTGATTACAAGCTTTACATGGACACACAGACGGACGGACGGACGGACGGACATTGTTAAATCAACTCAGAAAGTGATTCTGATTCGATCGGTATAATTAAAGATGGGTCTAGGTCAAATATTTTTGGTTGTTACAAACAGCAGCACAAAGTCATTATACCCAAACCACATAGTGGTATAGGGTATAAAAATACAATAAAGGCCAATAGTGATTTTGATTGCTTTCGTTCTGACCAACACTGTATGTCATAATATCTGGTCTTAACTAGTCATTTTTTTATATCATTTGTTGTCAATTGGGACATAGCAACATTTGACATCTAAAATGAAATTGTCAACATGTTGTTTGACAGCCGGATTTATTTGTCAATTTATAAGTTGTAATAAAAATGTAATTGAGAGAAATGACGAGATGTCAGTGAGAATGACAAAGTGTAAACCAGTCATAACATTGATATAAGTTTGTTTTCTAGTTATTAAAATAATATAAAATAAAATAAAATAAAATAACATTTTCTCTAATATCTGTCAAAGATAGTAATTTAACATTTTCTTTTAGTAAAACAGTTACAATTAGCGTTACAAATAACTAATAATCACCTTAAAATACGCTACTGTCTAACATTAAGTTACTGTTAAAATTTTGCGAGTAAATAAACACAATAAATAAAACGGTATTATTTCGTTTAGTTTTGCCAACACTTTAAATACTCGTATGTTATAGTGAAAAGTTTTTTTTTTTTTTTTTGTTTTACTAACTTTAAAGAAACAAAGTTTATATTTTGGTAAACATACGACGAATAGTTTTTCTTTTTCATTCATTTGGTATTGAAAAACTTTGTGTACGTAAAAAATTTCTTTTCGCCAACAAACTATACGCTGCATTTAAATATAAATAGTCTTGAGATCTTGGTAACTTAACCCGAGTAATGGCAAAAGTCAGTTTTCTTTTGTTCTTTTTACTTTTCGTTTGTTCTCAATGTTTTTTTTTTCTTGTTTTTTTCTTTTTTTTTTTTTTTTTTTTGTCTTAAGGTTGGGAAACATGAATAAAATATACACACCAGTTTTTTTTATTGTTGAAAAGAATATGAATCGCTGTTTTTCTGGATTTTGTTTTAATACAAGGAATGGTTGAGAAATTCTTGGAACTATTTTTGACCGGCAGCTATAACTGAACAATTGATTGGAATTTATATATAAAGAAAAAATAGTTCTATCACTTGTCAACGCATTCTTGTTAATAACAAAAACAGACACGGTCTTTACACATACATAAATGAAATAAAGTGTTTTTATTTATTGGTTGGTTGACGAGTTAATTTGTTTATAAAACTCCGTTTTCTTTAAATTGTTGTAAAACAAAACAAACAAAAAAAATATTGTTTAAATGTTCTTACCTGTGATAAATCTGGATCATCGCGCAGTTTATCTAAAACTGTTGAAGTTGCCAATTGTGGCACTACCATCAAACAAACTGCGAATACAGCTAGTGCTAAATGTGACACGCCACCACCACCGCCACCATCACAACTACGAATATACATTTCTAAATACGAACTAACAACAACGGCGGCGACACAAACAATTTATGATTGTATAATGTTTTATCTATTACGTTTTTTTTTTGTCTTTTGCTAACGTTGTCAGACCGTGTTCACTTGAAACGAATTGAATGATGGTATTTGATTTTGATTTAACATAAACGGAATATTAAGTTCCTTATTCTTAAGGGTTCGATTGAACCAACTGTATGATACGCGATATCTACAAAACAAACAAAGAAAAAACAGAAGATTGAAATCTCTAATTGCGAATAGTTTAAAAGGCATTTCTTTGAATATACCATAAATAACATTGAATATTTAATATGTACTAAAATTTACCCCCCAAGGAACCACCCCCAAGCAAAAACGAATATATGGAAATTGATGACAACAACTTTAATTGTTTTTGTTTATTGGTGGCTTGTCGTCTGCTTGAATTTATTATACTTTAAATTCATGACTCGTGGTCATTTAAACATCCCTTATAATTTGCTGTGAAATTTAAAATTGATTTTTTTTTCTTTTTCGTTTAAAGATTGATTACTCAATTTTCTGATTTATTACTAATTGCAACTGGACTTATAAATTTATAAGAAAATATTGAATTTAACTGGTAGTAGAACTTTAAATGTAGCACAAATAATTAGGTAGGTATTTAAATAGTATTTATATATGTAAATATGTATGTGTAACATGGCAATAATTAATTAGATGGCCAAGTTTTGATTTCATTGACATCCCATTTAATTTTATCTTGTATTCTAATACTCGTAATACAATTTTTATGTTGACATACATACTGAAATGGTTGGTTTTTTAAGTAGTTTTGTACAAATTTCAAGGATTTTTACAGCCTTTTCGTGTAAGTCGTCAAGTGGAGTCTACCGTTATGTCATTTTAACAACAAAACCCAAAGAAAAATGTTACTTCTCTTATTTGCTCTCTTTATATTCAATTAAATTATATTAATCTGCTGGAAATATAAGCATTTAAATATACATTACAAATTATTTTAACAAAAAAAAAATAACAAAATTTATGTATATACATATAAATTTATGTATTTAATTATATTTCAGTTCTTGCACAACATTTAAAGAAAGTAAAACAAAAAACAACCAAAAACAAATTATGCAATTTTTTCTAAATATACATATAACAAAATATTACAATTTAAAAACTTTTTATTATAAAACAAAACTAAGTTTACGCTATTAATCGCTTAAGAATTCATTAAAATTTATAGTTGATTTTTTTGTTTTTTTTTTTTTTTGAAAAATCTATATTTTTTATATAGTATATATTTCGTGTTAAACACAAGCACACACACCCTCAACGCTTATTTGCTAAAACACAAAAATTCCAATAAAGCCCTTAAATATTCTCCTTCGAAAAGTTACTTTGAGAAAGAATTAAGCAATACCGACACAACCGACGTTTCACAAACAACTGAAATAAAAGTTGAGCAATCTAATAGCATTTTGGCTAAAACCAAGCTGTGTTTCGTACAGATATAAATTTCATCCACATTCCCAACACTTAGCTTTAGAGAGTACTCAGAGAGTTTTTCTTTTTACACAATGCATTTCATTTGTATATATTTAAGCTGTTCACAATCTCGTACTCATACATAAATACATACATAGATAATTTAGTCATATGTATTCCATCATCAAAAGAAAAACAAGCTCTTTAACAATTAGAAATGGAAAAACGTCATAAGTGAAAGTTTGTAGAATAAACCTTCTATGGCCATCCAGCGTAAAATTCGAATAATATTATGCGTTGATCACTGTTTGCTTCAGTACCAATCAGTATCAATTGTGAAAAAAAATCTAAAGAAATATTAAGTAATTTACTGTATCTTCATTTCATGCTATGGTCTGTCTGTGAATACCTCTATTGTAATTAAAATATAGTAGTGTAAAATAATCTTAAGATGGTGGTGCACGCACAACAATGCAAAATAAGGTTTGTATTTTTTTGCCATATGACGAAATGGTTGATATATATATACACCCCTTCTAGTGAAGAGAATGTAAAGAGAGGATTATTCTTTTAATAAGTAAAAAAAAACTGTATAAACAGTGTTGCCAGAAAACTTTATTCGAAATATAGTAAATCGTTTAACTAGACTCAGGTTTTGTATACAGTGAGTGATAATAGAGTAGAAATTTTAACAAAACAAATTTTTGACGCCTTGAACGTCAATATCCAAGAATAGGATCACAAAATTAAAAACTCTTGTATTAATTTAAAAATTTTAATATTATATTTATAAAAAAAATAATATTAACATAAAATAGCTTAACTTCAAAACAAACAAAAAAAATTTAAAGAACTGAAGAGTATTCATTATTATGCTGTTGACAAAACATTTAAAACTTTTAATATACAATAATTGAACACTTTTCCTATATTTATGGTTGCAATATTTTGTTGAGTATCCATTATTTTCTAGTACTATTTCACAACTCCGAGACATGGAGTCAGTTAAATTGTTGATGATATCCATTTTTGATATCTATGAGATCTGTCTTGTTTCTGTAATTTCATGTCCGAATAATTTGATCTACTATGGTATTAAGATGTTTTGATCTACTATGGTGGTGATTGCGCTAGCAATTCGGTTACAACTTTGGAGGAGTGTTTTGGGTCATTGTCATATTGCAATTTCCAGTCCAGTCCGCATATTGATACATTACGTCATTTAGAATTTGCTGTATCCAATTTCAGTTAGAGTGTCTTTTACTACATGAATTGCACCCATTCCTTGGGCCAAAAAGCAACCACATACCATAATATTGCAATGCAAAACAGTTTTATTTCTATATTTTGGATCTAGTCTTTGCCCCTTGGTCGTCGTTCAAAAGTTCTTCCGCCATAGCCTCTTAAATTAAACTTGAACACAGTGAAATTATCTATTATTCTGGTTTTTAAATCTTCACAAAACTTTCTTCTTGCCATTATTTTATAATAATTATAAGAATAAAACATTGCAAAATAAAATTGTTTTTAAAAGGGATTTGAAAGAAAATATCAGAAACTATAGACATTTAAATAACGTTTAAGTTCTAATACATTTACTTTCATGCCATCTTCTGTTTTTATTGTTTTAGTTAACTCCGATACAGAAGTTTATAAGTTTTCATTGTTTTGGCACCACTAAAAACTCTATATTTCGTTTTTTTAATGTATTTTGTAACAAAGTAGGATTTCGTAAAAAAAAAGTAGAATTAACGCGAAATTATTAAAAAAAAAAAATGTCAAATTCAGAATTTTGCAAAAAGTTTCCAATGTATTGTCACCAACTGTATTTTGTACTAGCATAATTGTTACTTAATTTTTAACTTGATTAAGATCGAAAAAATAATATTTTATTTTAATATTTCTATCGTATTTAAAAATAAGAAATTTTCCTAATGTTTGCTTTTATCAATCAAAATATGCTTAAGCGATTTTTGTTTTTTTATTCTTTTTAGTTATCAATCAGTGAAAATGCGCCTAATCAATTTTTGTTTTTTTATTTATTAATTTTTTATTAATATTATTTTCGAGTATTAGTAAAAATTTATATTTTAAAAATATTTCAAAGTTTAAAATTTTTCACACAAATTTTAATCGTTTCTTACCGAAACGGTGGAAGTACACAGCACGCATTGCGACGGCAACGCTTTTTGAGCTTTCCAAACTTTTTGTGTTTTACACACGGCAAGTTGCATAGCACTCGTAATAAACTTATTTTATTTTTCATTCTCGACCTTTTTTGCTATTTCTACACTCAATATTTCCTTTTTAACACAAATTAATGTTTTTATTTTTTCTAATGGGTTTTCATTCATACTTTCAGAAATTTATTTAAAATTTATTGTTTTTCATATTCACAAATAAACTTCAACAGCTGATTCGCTGTCATAATGCCTACAAAGCTTAAAAAAGTTGTAAGTTGGTGACTTTTATTTTGGTATATCCTTTGTAGACCTTTTTACGTATCTCACTTTCTGAAAATGTACTGCAACATATTTGACATTAGTCCATAAAGCTTTAATATAAAATATTTACAAGAATCTGAGTACAAAAACAATTTCAGCGGTTCTGGATCGATTTGTCTGTGCGATAAAAAAAATAGGAATGCTGATAACGAATAGTTTTTCGTAACTACATACATTCGTATTTTATTTTATATATTAATTATGGAAACTACTCTACGTTGTCTTAGGAAAAATGAAACGAAACTAAACAGTCTGCGTCGAAATTGGCTCTTAGGTTCAAAGGGATTTTTCCTTTGATACATTCAAATCAATATTGCATTATACAAGTTTTTAAGCTTTCAAACTAATTTAAAAGATCTTCATAAAGGCAGAGCATTAAAAATCAACGATTGCGGCAACGTTTTTATTCCAACAATTAAAAATAAAATTTTTTGAAACGCCCTGTGGTTTGGCCGATTGTGTGTTTTAATATGTAGTTATGACATTTCTACTACAATCGAGTAAAAAAAAGTACTCGGTGCTCATACATATGTATTTCTTTCTCTAACAATATTTTACATATTTTTACTCTAAATGTATTCTTTATTTGAATTATATAACAACATTTAACAAGCAGATAGTTCCTTAAATATTTTAATTACATTAAAAAAAATATAAGCCAACTTTTTATACTTTGTTCTGTTTTAATTATGTATGGGTTTCTATTTTGTGTTTGATGTACTAAATAACACATAAACAGAAACCCTCATATCCCATCACTGTCTTCATATGCTATAGTTGGTTATTTTATAATCAATAGAAGAAGTGTAAACAAAAAGTTGGGATTGAAGTGGGTGTAGTTATATTCGCAAAAGGACATATTATTGGAAACGCTTCCAAAATGTCGTCTAATTTTCGCTATAGTATCATAAAAACTATTCGGCCATATGCCAAATACTTTCCGCAATTAACAAAACCTGTGATGAGAGTCTTGATTCAAGTCTCGGTACATTACATTGAAAGCAGCAAATGTTCACCAGAAGTCTTGGATTTAGCGTTGAACAAACTCACACATGAGGGACACACTATACCAGTGTATTTTTGTGAACTTTTTGCGGCAGTTTTACAAATAATGCAAATATTTTTACGAACACCAAAGGGAGCTGTGAAACTGGAAGAGTTAAGGGTTTGTTTAAAAGAGGATTTGAGGTGAGTTGTGATCAACTTTCATGCAGTATCTTAAGCAATGTTTATATGTTTTTATTATTTTCTCAAGATTAAATGATGATTGTATTGATGATTTGACTAAGGTTTTACACAATCATCGATCTTCACTGACAAAAAACTTCGTGGAGGCCAAAATGTTACGTTCCAGTGCCAAAAACTTACAATGGCGCATCAATATATCATTCACACAGCGGTATGTATATTAGGGTGGTATATAATATTACTTCGGAGTTATGGTGCGCTGTTAGACGGAATGTGTTTTATAAAATTTTGTGAGACGAATCTGTTCACATGTTATTTTGCATAGAAATACTTTAAATTATTTTTTTACAGTGTTTCCAGAGGTCCCTCTGCTGTCACACCGACGATTATTCTACACTTTCAATTGCCGGATGGTCGTTATCGTACACTTGAACTACCAGTGGCAATGTTTCATCGGTTGCGTTACAATGTTGCTATCTTGTTGAGTGAAATGCAATCCTTGGAACAACGTGCTGTTATGAAGAAATATTAAGGACACATTTGTTTTTGGGTTAAATTATTCAAAGTTGCTTATATTTATTACTTTTACTTCTTTTTTGAAAAAAGAAATGTACTTTAAACAGAAGTTAATTAATGTATTGTTTTTTTTATTTTTATTAAAGTGTAAGAGTGTTGTATTGTTGATGTTTACTGTAGTTTCTGTGTAGAATAAGAATGTTGTTGCTTTTGGACAAGATTTTTAATTATATGTATTAATTAAGAATTATTAGTCATGTGTCCATATTGGTTGTTAAAATTTACACTTTTGAAAATGTATTATGAAAACTGATTGCGATATTTAAATGAAATTGATTCAAATAAATGTATGTTTATATACGTGAAAAGAAGGATAGAACATACTTAGTTTTTATTAAACATCACTTTTTCAATTATAAAACAACTAACTATTGTTAGGGTAAATTTGTATATAATTCACATTAATTGCTGGCATAATGCTTTTCACCATCCAATTCCCTTAAACGTTGAGCTGCTTGTTCAGCTGTTAAATCCCTTTGTGTTTGACAAAACAATTCAAAACCAACCATAAATTTTCGTACTGTAGCAGATCTTAACAGAGGAGGATAGTAAATGGCATGCAAAGTCCAATGGCTGGAATCGACAGAAGACATTTCTCCGCTGGGTGCACCATGGAAGCCCATTGAGTATGGAAACGAACACCTGAAAAGATTATCGTACTTGGTGGTTAGTTGCTTGATAACCAAAGCCAAATTCTTTCTTTGCTGCTCCGTTAAATCATTTATACGTTTGTTATTATTGCGTGATATAATCATTGTCTCAAAAGGCCATGCGGCCCAATAGGGTACAACTACTAACCAGTCGGGATTTTCGATTACAACTCGTTCCTTGCGCTCTAATTCTTTGGTAACATAATCACTCAACATAGCAGTTTTATATTTTTGGTAATATTTTTGTAGATTTTCATTTTTGATTGCCGGTTCGGATGGCAAAAATGAACAAGCCCATATTTGGCAATGGGGATGAGGATTCGAACAACCCATAGCTGAACCTTTATTCTCGAAAATTTGTACCCAAATGTATTTGTCACTCAGCTCGTTGAATTGGTTTATCCATTCTAGTATTACGACCTCGATCTCTGACAGAGTCATTTGAGGAAGAGTTAAATTCGATTTTGGATGGAAACACATCACCCGACAGGTACCGCGAGCAGCACCTGCCTGAAAAAGGGGATCATTACTTTCAGGCGGTGATGGTATATCTTCCAACAAAGCCGGAAAGTCGTTCGTGAATACAAAAGTACTTTTATAATTTGGGTTTATCTAAAAACAAACGAAAAAAAAAACATTACATTACGAGTTTTTTATTATGTCTTATCTGTTCCTCTTCAGAATTTAATTTTAAAGAGAGAATAGAATCACATGTTTTTTGGGTTGCGTATACATTTACTTACTGTTCCGTTGGGTCTCATTACACCCGGACACAAAGGATTAGTTGAATCAAATTCCGATATATCGTTTTTTATAGCAGACTCCTCCTGCCCAGACCACGGTCTTAACATGCGGTGAGGACATACCAATACCCATTGTCCAGTCAAGGGGTTTTGACGTCTGTGTTGATGTTCTGAATACAGTAAAGTTAAATTTTATTTTACTCATCATAATAGTAAAACAGACTTACCCGTAGGTATAAAACTCATTGCATTTGTCCGCTCTATTCGATCGTTTGTTCGGAATGTTTTAGATTTCTTTAATTAAATTTTATTTTATACAAGCAGATTAGGTCTATCGATTTAACCCTCTTTTCCTTTCGATGTCATTCTTTGATCATCAACATTTCTAGTGTAGAAATATGCAATTCTGTCCGTTTTATTTGATTTTGCAACTGAAGTGTTCGTTATCAATTTCAATCTACGTATTATCACAATTATTGTTGTACACTTTACAATATTTAATCGAATACCCACTAGTTACATATAATAATGTGTAATGTGGACCGGGCCTTTATTTCGAGAACTAATGCTTGTTTGTAAATAATCGTAGTCGTTAGCTGTTACTACTTCGGAAGCATTTTTGTGTGTTTTCCATTATATTATCTATCCACTGTGTCGTGGGGGTATAATGAGTTTGTGCTGATGTTTGTGACTACTAAAAATATTTTGTTTGTATCGATTGAATCAGAATCACTTTATGAGTCGATTTAACGATGTCCGCCTGCCCGTCTGTCTGTGTGTCCATGTGAAATTTGTAATCAAATACGAACATATTTTAATGAAATTTGATGTATAAGCTGTTATCGACTACAGGACGAACGCTATTGAAAATCGGTGCATGTTCAGACAAATAATCCCCATCAGACCGAATAAAATAGCTGTAAGATGCAGATTATCATATATACAGTGGGTGACAATACATTAGAAACTTTTACAAAATTGTAAATTTGTCAATGTTGTTTGTTAATAATTTCGCGTTAAGTAATGAAATTATGTATTTTTTGCGAAATCACTCTTTGGTGTGTTTTCTATCGAAAGGTAACACGTTTGTTTAAAAAAATACAATTGAAAAAAAGATAAACGAAAAAAAAGTATTTTTTTAATGAAGTCAAAACAATGGAAACTTTTAAACTTCTGTAGCAGAGTTGATTAAAACAATAAAAATAGAAGATGGTATGAAAGAATATGTATAAAATCTTAACTGTTATTAAAATATTTATAATTTTTGCCGTTTTCTTTAAATTGCTTTTAAACACGATTTAATTTTTCAGTTTTAATCTTACAATTTATTGTTATAAAACAATGGCAATAATAAAGTTTTGTGAATAGTTAAAAACCAGAATTATGGATGATTTTGCAGATGGTCTTAAGCAAATAACAGTTTTGAGAAATATTCGATGAATAAATCCACAATTTCAAAAATTATCAAAATATATCGTGAAAAAGGTACGGTTATGACTCAACATTTACATAGGCGCAGGCTCCGTAAAATGAGTCAGACAGGATAATTTAATAGCAAGATAATTTAAAAATATTTAAAATGCTACCTAAAGAGGTCATTAACAAACTGAAACTGAAAATATGTGCTTGAACTGATCTGGGTTGTTATCGTCCTGTGAAGAATCCACTGATATCAGAGAAAAATCGTTTGGCTTACATAAATTTTGCTAAAGAACACAACTGGATAAGACGGAATTGGAATATTGTTCTCTTTGAAGATGAATCCCTCTTTAATTTAAGAGGCCATGACGGAAGAATGTTTGTATGACGACTAAAGGGAAAATACTACACCTAAAATAGATACATAAAACTTTTAAGTTTGGCGGTGGTAATATTGTGATATGGACCAAGGAAAGGTCCAATTCATGTAGTAAAATTTACTTTGACTGGAATTGGATACAGGCGAATTTTAAATGATATAATGTATCTATATGCGGAGGTAAGTTCCAACATGACAATATGACCCAAAACACATCTCCAAAGTTGTAATCGAATGGTTGGTGTTTTGGAATGGCCAGCCCAATCAACAGATCTATGGAAAATTGAAGATTGGAAAATATGGACACGAAATTACACAAACAACACAGATCTCATAGAGGCATTTAGTTGAGAGTAGCAGAAAATTTCAATTTAACTGAATCCATGTCTCGTGAAGCCGTACTAAAAAATAATGGATAACCAATAAAATATTGAAACCAAACATAGAGGGAAAATTTTCAAATATTGTATAGTAAAGGTTTCCATTGTTTTGTCAACAGAATAAAAGTGAATAGTTTTAAGTTTTGTTATTTTTTCTGAAATTAAGCTATTTTATAATAATATATTTTCTTTTTTAAATTAATAAAACAGTTTTTAATTTTATTATCCAATTTTTTGGTATTAACCGTACAAGTCTTCAAATATTACTGTATACCGAGAAAACTTTGTGCATGTGTGTCTATTACATCAGTGATCCAAAAACAAACATTGTAGTCATAGTCCCCATATAAATCTGATTCCCGATCTTCACTTAAATCTATAAAAAAAACAAAAAATATCGCATTGATTTTTTTTCAAATATGGTTTATACATACATATGTACATATCTGTGGTCACAAACGATAACCGCCTAAGTCGACTTAAGAACGATTTGAGTTATGTATGCTATCATATTCTACTAAAAACGCTTTATATTTACGTGAAATCCGCATTTCTCTAACACTGTTTAATAAAAAGTTATTAATGAAAACATACTGACCTAAGTCGTAATGAAGTCCCATTACATTTATATAAAAAGTTATTTTTCTCAAAAGCATGATTTTCGACTTAGGGGGTTAATGCTTGTGACCACAGATATATGTTTTAGAGAAAATTAAGTGATTTTACTAAATTTGGTCATGATTGGTTCATTTTTTGACCTAGTTCCCATATACAAGTAACATCAGATATGAACTTTTTCATATCTTACGCCACAACTAAATAACAGTACATATGTATATCCAGTTATTGCTTACCATAGTTGGACCCAAGAGCCTCTTTCGGAGCGCATGGTATAGGATATTGTATAGTTGGTCCAGATCGTACCCTTATTTTTTTTATCATTTACAACCTCTTTTATAAAATGTATAACATCTTCAGATTTTTGACAGTGTCTCGAACAAGTTAGGATCGCTTTGCATCGATTTGATAAATTAAATTTGAAATGGAAATTTAAAAGTTGAAAATAAAAGTATAATCATAATTCGAGTGTAATTTCTAGGCAGCTTAATTTTTCAACTTAGCCAATTCACAAACCAACACTTTTATATTTTTATACCCTATACCACTATGTGGTTTGGGTATAATGACTTTGTGCTGCTGTTTGCAACTACCAAAAATATTTGACCTAGACCCACCTTTTATTATACCGATCGACTCAGAATCACTTTCTGAGTCGATTTAGCGATGTCCGTCCGTCCGTCCGTCCGTCCGTCTGTGTGTCCATGCAAACATTGTAATCAAACTAAAGGTCGCAAATGCGAGTATATTTTGATGAAATTTAGTATATAAGCTTTTACCGGCCATAGGATGAACGCCATTGAAATTGGTGAAATTCGGTCCATGTTCAGACCTAGTCCCCATACAAATGACCCCTATGAAATCGACATAAATTGCCATAAGGTCCAAATTATCATATAGATCTCAGTCAAATTGGGTTTGTATGTGTTTATTATATCCATTAATCAGTAGTCCAAAACTAATCCCTATAGGGCAATTCTTAGTCATAGGCCCCATATAGAGCTGATTCCCGATTTTCACTTAAATCTACCAAAAAGCAAAAATATTGCACAGATTTTTCTCAAATTTGGTTTCTGTATATATAGCATCCGATATGAACTTTTTCATATCTGCAGCCAAAAAAATTAATAAAAATCCCACTCAAATTTGGTTTTTGCTTATTTTCAATGTCCAGTTAGTTGGGCCTAAGAGATAGGGTTTCTAAACGCATGGTATAGGGTATCGTATAGTCGGTCTAGACCGACTATAATTTTCTTACTTGTTTTTATGTTATAATGTTCCACCAAAACAATTAATTATACTCTATACCACTATGTGGTTTTGGTATAATGACTTTGTGCTGCTGTTTGTAACTACCAAAAATATTTGACCTAGACCCATCTTTTATTATACCGATCGATTCAGAATGACTTTCTGAGTCGTTTTAGTGATGTCCGTCCGTCCGTCCGTCCGTCTGAGTGTCCATGTAAACCTTGTAATCAAACTACAGGTCGCGAATATTAATATATATTGATGAAATTAGGTATGTGAGCTTCTATCGGCCATAGTTTGAACGCTATTGAAATTGGTGAAAATCGGTCCATGTTCAGACCTAGTCCCCATACAAATTACCCCTATGAAATCGACATAAATTGCCATAAGATCCAAATTATCATATAGATCTCAGTCAAATTGGGTTTATATGTGTTTATTATATCCATTAATCAGTAGTCCAAAAATAATCCCTATAGGACATTTCTTAGTCATAGGCCCCATATAGGGCTGCTTCCCGGTCTTCACTTAAATCTATCAAAAAACAAAAATATTGCACAGATTTTTCTCAAATTTGGTTTGTATATATTTTTCAAAATATAAGTGACTTTACAAAATATGGTCGGGATCGGTCCATTTTTCGACCTAGTCCCCATATAAATATAGCACCCAATATGAACTTTTTCATATCAGCAGCCAAAAAAATTAATAACAATGCCACTCAAATTGGTTTTATGCTTATTTTCTATATCCAATTAGTTGGACCGGAGAGATAGAGTCTCTACACCATGGTATAGGGTATCGTATAGTCGGTCTAGACCTACTGTAATTTCTTACTTGTTTTTTTTTATATTAATTTCAACAAAATAGGCACTTTATTTTACAAAACTTTTTGTATTGTACAAAAAAAACAGTACAAGAGGGTAAAATTTACCACCACCGCCACAGTTAGAGGTTAAAATATTTTATGTGCGTTCAAACGAATGTCTCAGACTGTACCACAGAACTCATCGTAAACCTAAAAATATTCATGTATTCAAAGCTTTCCAGGAGTACAAACTCTTATTTACTTTTAAGCTTTGAATTTACTTGCAATAATCTCATATTAAATTCCATGATGATGAGCTCAGGCACCTTTTTTTCTGGGTAGTTCTTATGCGGATCAACGTAACGGGGTTATTTTTTTTTTTTGCTATCCAAAATAAACTCGTATTGTTCTTATTATTCAATAAATACTTTATTATTAAAGTTTTTTTTTTTTTTAATTAATTTCTAGTGTTTTTACCATAATACATAACTATTAGTTTTTATATGTTGTTAATATGCATTTGTTAATTAATTATTTCATTTCATTCCATTTTTTATTTGTGAATTAATCAGTCGTTCTGTTATTATTTATATTTATTTGTTTTTAATATAGTGTTTAAGTAATATGTATGTATGTATGTGTACGTATGCTTAAAGAATTTAATTTTTTTTTTTTTATTGATTTTCATTTTTATAAATTTAAATGACTTAAGACCAACACAAATAAAGCGATATAATAAATTTATGTCATATAGGTAAATTTTTCCTCTTAATGGGCCTTAGGATATTTTTAGAATGAAGATAATAGATTTGTACAAAATAGTTTGAATAAGAAGTTCCTTACCAATATTTACATTAACCTGTCTGTGGACATCAAAATAAGTGATATTTTACTTTTAAAATACGTTTGCAAGAATTTTTACTACATATTACTAACGGCACAAAGTACTGTTATGGGCGAACCAAGTGATCAGGTCGAAATCACACCCGATATGACATTTTTCCATATCTTTAGACAAAATATTATGTTTGTTTAGATAACAGCTAATATACCCATCAATTTTGGTAAGAATCTGATATTTGTTGGACTTCAGGCCCAATCCTGGAACTGATATAAAGATAAAATGTTTGCAAAGTAACAACTAGTACTAATACAAATGTGAACATTTAAAAATAATAATAACTTTTATGGGAAATTTTAATAGATTTATATCATTTGTCTACCTTGTCCCCATATTAACTTATCTACCAATAATCACTTCAATATACCTCCAGTAGTGATTGGGCGTGACCGAACATATGACTCTTACTTCTTTTGCTAATTTCTATATAACAAAATATAAATTTTTGATTTAATATTGTAACTATTTATGCATATGTGTGTATACAAGTATAAAGTGTTTTTATGTAGATTATTATAACTGAATGGAATATGCAAATTCTTAAAGAAAAAAGGTTGGCCAACAATGAAGAGGTGGAGTCTGCGGTTGATAGACATTTTTAAGAAGCTAGACAGTTCTTACTATAAACCGATTGTGAGATCTGGTTTAAGATGCTTAAAATATAAGCAAATACTTTTTTTTGGTTTACCACCCCCCCGGTATTCAATGATTGTGAGTTCTCTTGCGTGCTATTTGCACAAAAGAGAGGTTTAAAAAATTAGAAATGTGCTGTAAAATGAATTTAGTTTAAGTATGTCTTTTAATAGTGGTTAACATGTGGCCACGTGATGGTTGATATTTTTTTATTTAGCATATATTCCACTTTAATTAGTGATTTCTGTTGAGTTCGAATTTGTACGTTCCTTTTACAAAATAAAAGTTACTAAATTTCACATTTTTAGAGGATCTGATTAAATTGGAAAACAGATATTACATTTTTGCTATTCAGGCACAACATCACGTTTCTTTCAATCCTCACGATTGTGTGATGTTATTTTTCTTCTTCAGTAAAACACTATGATTTGTCAAAAAACGATGACGATGAGGTGGCGATTTGAGACCAGTCATGATATTGACTTGAGCAATAAAGATGAATTGGTGGATGAAATCTGGACCCCCAGCAATCATAATTCCCGAAAACGAAAGTGACGAAAATTCGAGCGATGATCAAACTACTTTGACAAATGATACTGATCTCTTAGCAAGTGCAAGGTATCAACACTCAAACTCAAGTCCCAGTTTACTAAATACAAATCACAAGCCATGAAAAAAATTTACCATTTCCTCACCATAAACTTCCCATTAGATCTGGTTGCTAAAATTTAATTAACGTTCAAACACCGTTGGAATATTTTAAAAATATTTTCGGAAATCACACTATGAGGATGCAGTGAATTATACAAAAATATATAAACTTGCAAATTATGGACAAGAATTGCATTATGGAGTAGCAGATATAAAAAGATTTTATGGATGCGCGAGTTTAATGGGGTGTCTTGAATAACCTGCAGTAATAATGTATTGGTCAAATGACCAATCTTAGATCCTTCAAATAAATTATGAAAATCGATGCCTTTTACGGGAAGATGCTCGTTGGTTTGAAAAATCTGGTGTGTGCTACGTCTACTGGTATCATAGTTGACTTTGAAGTCTTTCAACGATCTGGGACATTTGTAGATTTTGGATTAGATCATCGGCCGTCTATTGTACTACGACACACTAAAAACCTAGCAAGAGGCAGCCATTTATACTTTGACTGATATTTTACTACATAGTGGCTTCAAGCATGTGCGGCAAAGATACTGTGGGTGAAGTTGATAGATAAAACAGAAACCTCAAGCGCCATTGCCCTGTCCAAATACCTGCTTTGACTCAACATTACAACGCTTTTAAGGGTGGCATAGATGTACGATGTATGGCGTTGAGGTCGGTAGCTATTTATAATTCATGGATGGAGTACAAAAGTGATGCAAAATGAGTTGGTTTGCCAAAATACATAACTATTAGTTATGTATGGAGCTAGGAACTGTGTTGACGGTACATTTGAAGCCTCCAAACATGTTGAAAGATTTAAACTGCCAGAAAATTTTCACGGGACCAAACACCGACCACAAGATGCACCGGATGACATTAGATTTGACCGCTATGATCATTGGCCTGCATTTTCTTACGATCCGCCAAGAGTATGTCGTAATAATTGTGGCAATCGCACAAGAAACACAAAAAACAGAAACAGTTTTAAATGTTATCATTCAAAAGAATGCAGATGTAACATAAATTTAGTTTTAGTTGGTAAGAAGTTATGAATTTATATTATTTTCTCACATCGCAAACAATTATTTTATTATTTGTTAAGTATTAAAATGCAACGAATATTCTTTATGTTTTCTTACTATTTTTTTGTTATTTGTTATACTAAAAATTTATATAAACGCAATGAAGCAATAACATGTGTTCTTAATTCAGAATTATTTTTCAGCTTATGACCTAGCCAGCACAATCGTGCTATGTCCTTTTTCAAAAAAATTACCCAACAAAAAGTTAGGATACGTGTTTTTAAGTAGACTTTGCCAGAAATAATTTTAATGTTGATGATATTACAATGAATACAATCGTTTTATTACTCAGGTCTGAAAGGGATAAAAGGAGATTATATTGAGAAATAATGAAAATTTTCGCCAAATTTTTTGTGTTTTCTTTGTCAAATCGGGTTGTTCTGGCACCGCGCTCTTACACGAGTTTAGCTAAACTTTGATTAGTTGACATACCAAAAACACGATCTTATCCAGCAAAAGTCCTTAAAACGAACCATTTCTTGTCACTGATGTTCTAACAAAAAAATCTTTACTAATAAAACATGTCTACAAAATTGACTTTTCTCACGTTGGTTTTCATACTGAATCTGAATCGGGCAGCAGAATTTTTCTAGCACATCAGCACATTGCGATATTCTAACCGAAAGTGTCAAAAATTGTGTTTTTCGATATTTTCAAATGATAATAACTTCGATTCCTCGTGATTTTCGATACGAAATTGAATATATATTATTTGGGATATGGTCAAAAATTTACGAGTGCAGTAGTACCTTGTAGCTACGAATTATACTCGTACTACTCGTACCGTATGTTTTATTTTAATTTTCATATTTAGCGCGATACCTAAAAAATCATCTTTAGATCCCATTGGGAAAAATCGTGTAGTAACATATTAAAATCGCCCATGTTCTATAATTCACTTTTGTATTAGTTTCACTTTCGTCAGAATATGAAATGCAGAACATCAGCCTTAAAGTTAAATTGTTTAAAAGCCTTTTTTCAAATTCATACGAAATTTGTTTTTGTACAATATTCTAAATAAAAACATGTGCAAAATAAATATAAACAGAATTTCTTTTAAAACGGCTATTTAAATTAAAGAACTGTTCATAATATTGCAAAGGAAATTTATCATGCAATTAACTAGCGAAGGTGAAATGAAATAATAAAATTTATCGATAACATTGTAATTATTTTTAGTTGTTTATGTGTGTGTGTGTGTAAGTGTATGTACATATTTTTTTATAGAACTAGATCATTTTTAAATCGTTTATATCATTTAATATTTTCACAAAGTAAAGCTTAGTATTTTTAAAATTTAAATTTTTATTTTATTATTTTGCGAAATAAATGGTGGGGTTTTTTTTCAAAAAGGGTAATTAGAATAGCTGTAGACAACTTTACTTTTTATTATGTATAATTAAAAAAAACGGATCGGTTTTATTTATTTATTACATTTTTTTTTGTTTTTTTTTTTTTTTTGTTTAACAATTTATATAATATTTTGAGGAATTAACTTAAAATTAAAAACAAATAGATAAAAGTCAATAAATGCAAGAAGTTCCTTGTGCAGCTTTAACATTGTGTATAATAATATTATTTAAGATCGGCAAAAATTTAACAAAAATTATCTTTTATAATATAAAAAAAAAATTCCATAAATGTGCACTTGAACAAAATGAAATATTAATTATAAAAATGTACAGCTGTAAATGTTTCACTAACGCAATTAAGAATAATAAATATACAAATTTTAAATTGTGTTTGTGTAAATTATTTGTTTGTTTTTATTTTGTTTTCTTTAATATTGATATGTTCAAGTTTTGTTTGTGTTTTTCCATTTATTAGTCTATTTATGACATACATACAGAATTATGTATGCAAACATTAATAAAAAATGTTCAAGTCTTAAATTAAATGAGTTCATAATGTAATTGCATGACTTCTTGAAATCACTTTGACCTATATGGGAGTGAGAAGTAATAAAAGAAGATTTGAATAACTGTTTTTTAGGGAAAAAGTGCCTGATAAGATAAACCATTATCGACAAACCATTCGTTCACATGTACAAAAAACAACCACAACAAAGCAAACGAGCATGTGTATGCATCGCTGCTGCATATCTACACATGATCTCTTACGTATAAACATTTTTCACTATTTTTATTTTTTTATATGAAATTTTATAGGAATATCTTTATATTTTCGGACGTCCCTCCTCGGCTATTGTGAGGAACATTTTAAGCACGACCCATTTGATCTATTGCGGACAGGAGATTGTTTTCAACAGACAGAAAGACGGATGTGGCTAGATCAAGAATAAATTAGTTTATGGGGTCTCTGCAATTTATTTCCATGAATTACAAACAGAATGCCAAACTGATATATATATATATATATACTCTGCACAGTGGTGTGGACGGTATAAAAAAACTGAGTAATTTATTTACAAATTTAGTCGCACGTTTAAAACGTCTTCATTTTTAATTTGTACAATTTTCAAATGTTTTGTTTTATAACATGTTTTTCTAAATAATTTAAATATACCTTCTTTAAGCTGTAGCTTAAAAATGATTCCTAAGTAAATTACTCGAATTGTTTTTTAGAATAAATTTGTAATACAGTGGAGTTTGGTTATAATTAACTCGACGAGACCGGGCAATTTGGTTCTTTATGAACGAAGTTGGTTATAAATGCAGTATTATTTTTTAGTCCCCAAGGGCCAAAAACGTTTTTTTAATGAGTATTCTTAATTATTTTAATACATTTATAACAACTATAAAACAGAAATTAAATTAATAAAAAATATTAACTAACAGTTCTCCTAAAAAAGTAAAATTAACAAGTTTGTGTCGAAAAAAACTATTTTTGAAAACATAAAATATAAAAAAATATTAAAGTATAGAAAAGCAAATTGAAAAACAAATGTCCGACACTGGGTAACTTTGCTACCGACATCATCGAAAGCACATTAAAAGTGCTTTTTCTAAGATTTTAAAAGTTTCAAAATCGAAGTTTTTTACTCGTATTTTATTTTTTGCAATACTTTTTTCGTATTTTTTAAGTTTTTGTTAAAAGCGTTGATTTAAAAAATTTAAAATTTAAAAAATTTTTCAAGTTTCACTACACATACTAGAAAAAGTCTGCGTACATAATTTTCTTTTAATTTGGAAGGGCAATTTCTCCAAAAAATAGTTAAAATCTTAAAATTTTTTAAACTTAGTTTAAAGTCAAATCCATAAAAATATTTAAGAAACAGTACAACACCAGCAACGAATCAAAAACATAACATATCTATCGATGAATTAAAAAAAGAAGGATCAAAATTAACAAAGAAAAAGTTTTGTATTTTTGGAATAAAGGGACGGCAAATAGTGTGTTTAAGCACAAATTCATCAAATTTCTTTATTAAATTGAGTTTGCCCTTTGCAAACCCCAACCCTCTTTTTGGATTAATTACAAGTTATAATCTAGGATTAACTCCTTTTTTATACAACTTTGTAGGGAGTAATTACACAGATTCTAACGAGTAAATCGTTAAAGGTATCTAAAAGCATTGCTTGTTACCTCTTTCTATCTTAGTTAAATGTAACTTTTTTTAATCTTCGCTTGTACGTCTAGACGAGCACTTCGTGCACTCCACATTAAAACAACTATCTACAGTCCACTTAAATAAAATATAAAGAATTTTCTCTTTATTAATAAAACCTCAAAGAATCTTTGTTTTTCTTTATTTCCAATAACATCCTGCATCACGGCAAACATTTGGTCCTTCGAACCGGACATTTTTTAAAAGTTTAAATTGGAAATAAAATAACTCATATACTTTTGCAGAAATCATCATCAACTTCAACTTCAAAAGTTTTTCGAAGTCATCATTTTTAAGAGGTGTGTACATTATTTTTAAATAAAGTGCTAGTGAAAAACAAAAATCGCGTTAATAAAGTGAAAATTACGAATTTTTTATTAAAATTTATTTTTATTTATAATAAAAAAGTTTTCCTCAATAAAACTAAACTCAATAAAAATAATTTATCAGGTACCGGTAAGCTTGGGACTGGTGGAGTAAATTGTGGAGTTATGTATGACAGGTGGGACAAAAATTAGCAGCTATTAAAATTAAAAAAAAAAATGCAGTTCATTGCCTCCAAAAAAGGAATATAATTTTTATACACAGACTATTTCCCACTTCTTTCTAGTACAAATTTTTTTGTTTTGTTGTAGTTTGTTCTGTTGTAGTTTTATGTTGTTGTTTTTTCTTTTTAACTTTGTTTATTATTACAAAAAAGACAGAACTTTAAATCTATATATATATATACTCGTATGTATATAAATATATGTATGGCTGGACCGATTGTAATGAAATTTTAAGGGAATCTTCAGAATAGCCCGGTGAAACTTTGAAATCTGTTTTTTGATGTTTGGTTTGTGGGCGAAGTGCTGTGGCAAAATCAAATTTTAATATTGTAGATACATAAAATTGGATGGACCGATTTTAATGAAACTTTAAGGGAATCTTCAGAATAGCCTAGCGGGTGACACTGTGAAGTCTGCTATTTGATTTTTGGTTTGTGGTCTGCTAAAACTTTCGGGTGCGTTCATGCTGTATTTTTGTCCGATACTGTGTATTAAAATTTAGACGCAATATAAAAACCAGATGTTTTCTTAGGTCCCTTTTTCTATGTTTTATTGTATGTTGGTTGTAGTTATCTATAATATTAATAGGCTAGGCGATTTCTTGTGACCGATGTTTTGTTCTATCGTTTTATCCCGATTTCGACCAAACGTATATTATTTGAAAGGTATTTCATTTTAGCGATTTTGCAGAATTACAGATTTTAAATTTTTTTCCTTTATTTGAGTAAATTGCATTTAAAGTTGCTACTAACACATACATAAAATTATACAATGCTATGTGTGTGTTTATTAAATTTGTTAATGTGTTTGTAGTAAAAATGAGTTTGTTTTTTTGTGTTGATTTGTAAATTGGCATACCTTTAGGGTCTTTATTTAATGAAAAAATAAAATTTCCTAGAACTTGCACTCGAATTTCGAGGGAGTGTATTTGATTTTTCTTATTAATAAATTATTTGAATTTTCTTTTTTTTAATTAGTAAGTGCAAAACTTTTTTGTTTCTTTTGGGTTATTAATTTAATAGCGTAGCGTCAGCCAACATAATACCAGGTTTTTCCACAACCATTACCTACGCAATGGAGGTTAGGTAGAGCTATGATGCAGCATGATGAGAAGCAACCACGAGCGCCACAAAGCAAACAAAGAACCGTTAGTTTCTCTTATTGAAAAACAATGGGAGCAAACGAAGCGTTGCTGACTCGATGGATCGTAGGTGACAACTGAGTGCAAAACTTTTATATTTTAGTGCATTTGACATTTACATATATATATTTTTAGAGATGAGTATTTCAGTGAACAGCTGATAACGCAATTTTATTTTTTAGTACCGGTTCACACTATAAAATATTTCTTTCTGAAACTGTTTTTAATTCTCTTTTAAACTTTCATCCGTGTCTGTACATTGAAATTTTTGTAATGAAATTCAGGATTTTTTCATGTTTACTTCAATAGTATTTTTCTTGTTTGAAATTTCCAGAAGAAAAACTTTTTATTATTATTTTTTTTAATTTAAATTGCTTTTTGTTGATTAATTTTGTTTTCTTTTTAATTTTTTATTTTTAAGTTTTATTTAATTCAAATTAACTGTAATTTATTTAAATTTATTATCTTTTTTTAAACAAATTTTTGCGGTCACAATCATGAACGAAAATAAAAATGCAAGAAAACGTATATGTATATGAGTATATGAAAGCATGTACCCCATGCCATTCTTCTCTCCCCTCTTACCTATTAACTCAGACTTTCAGAAAGAAAAGTTTTTTTTTATATAAAAGCGATTATTTTTTTGGAAATCGTATACAAATTTATGAAAATAGAACTAAAAACTAAATCATTGTAAGTGAAAATTCATTATAACCGGTATTCGCTATAACCGAAGCAATTTATATGAAGAATTGTGATCGGTATTCGTTATAATCGAACTCCATTGTATATCCGTTACTAAACCTTTGCTAGAGTAATCCATTGTAACATTATTCCATGTTTCCATGATTTCAAGTGGGAAATGACATTCTTAAATTTAATATTTACAGAAGAGACTCCTTATAAAGTTAATAAAAAAATAAATTAATGGAGAGATAAAACGGTTAAGGAGGCCAAGTGAATTCAGTTTTGAAGATAATTTTAATGAAGTAAATGGCATTTAAATAGAATTTTGTAATAAATGACAATATTAATAAAACTTTACAACTTTCTTACATTTTCTTAAAGCTTAAGCACTTTCAGCTGCACGTCTTTTTTTTAATTACTTTTTGTTTGTTTTAATTTTTCCTTAATGTTTAAATAATAATAATAATAATAAAAAAGCAAATTTTCATTTTTGCTTTGATTTGAAAAAGTTTATAATTTTTTGTTAAATAGTTTAATGATATTTGTTAATAGTTGTTAATATTTTAATTGAATATATTTATAGGTTGCAATACATTGAAAGATAAATTTGTTTTTTGTTTTATATACGATTATAGATTACAGCACCTTGTTTTATATAGTAAAATTATTATAATATTTTAAAATTGTTCATGTAATGTGTTGTTGTTTGTGGCTAATGAGTGTGAGTGTAAGTGTGAGTGTGTAAATCTCTGTACGAGCATTAATAACTTTAACCCTTGTTAATAATAAAAATATTTATTTTTTAGATTAAATCTTTTTTTTTAATTTTTTCTTTTTTTGTTCTAAGAAAACCACTTCATAACTAACAACAAACAGAAAACAATCAACAAAAATTTCTATAATATAACATATCATTTTTGCATGTATATTTTAATATACATGATTATGTATGTATGTATATATGTTTGTATGTATGTATGTATGTAAATTTTTTAATACAGACCTAATTCATTTAATGTTTTCTACTTTAAATATTTTTTACACATTTCTTTCGTTTATTTTCTATTGTCACTTATAAATAGAGGTTTCTGCTGTTCTGCTCTGTTCTATTCTATTCTAATCTGTTTCATTCATTCATTTATATTTGTTATACATATGTATGTATGTATGTATGTATGTACGTTAAAGCATTTTCTTAATTGATATTATTCATAAACATATTCATATGGTACATGGACATCTAACTAACATAAGTACATAATCATTATCTACACTCGATTATTATATATATTTATTATATTACACACATACAATTATACATAGTGTTTACCAGAAAAAAAAATTACCTTAAATTACTATGGCACAAAATCTTAAATTATAGTTTGGTATCATTATATAACATCGAAGTGGTTTGTCTTTGGTTATTAATATTCGTTTAAACAAGTGTTAAAGCTTAAAAGGAGGGAAAGTGTTGGTGTCAATAAAGCCTAAAAGCTAGCTAAAGTAATTTTTTGTTTTTGTTATAAACGATTATGTTTATTATTTATTTTTACATACGCCTATACGCCTAATATCTTCAAAACCTTTTGAAAACCAAATTTTAAAGTATATTTTGTATTATTAAAAAAATAACGAAAATTGATTTAAAAACTTTTCAGTGATATTTGCTAGACACAGTACATGCTCCTCAGGCACGCATCATTCGATGCTATTTCCATATATGTATGTATATGTATACTCCTCCAAGACAAACCGTACGATTTTTGCTAAGAACTGATTTTAATGATCCCGATTGTTATAACCTATACCACTATGTGGTCAGGGTATAATGACTTTGTGCTGATGTTTGTAACTACAAAAAAAATATTTGACTTAGACCCATCTTTTATTATACCGATCGACTCAGGATCACTTTCTGAGACTCAGAATCACTTTCCGAGTCGTTTTAGCGATGTCCGTCTGTCCGTCCGTCTATCCGTCTGTGTGTCCATGTAAACCTTGTAATCCATCTACAGGTCGCAAATATGAATATATTTTAATGAAATTTGGTATATCAGCTTTTATCGGCCATAGGATGGACGCTTTTGAAATAGGTGAAATTCGGTCCGTGTTCAGACCTAGTCCCCATACAAATGACCCCTATGAAATCGACTCAAAATTGTCATATAGATCTCGGTCAAATTGGGTTCGTGTGTGTTTATTATATCTATTTATCCAAAAATAAACCCCATGTGGCAATTCTTTGTCATAGTCCCTATATAAAGCTGCTTCCCGATTTTCACTTAAATCTATCAAAAAACAAAAATATTGCACAGATTTTTCTAAAATTTGGTTTGTATTTTTTTTTTCCAAAATATAAGTGACTTTACCAAATATGGTGAGGATCGGTCCATTTTTCGACCTAGTCCCGATACAAATATAGCATCCGTTATGAACTTTTTCATATCTTCAGCTACAAAAGTACTTACAATGCCGCTCAAATTTGGGTTATGGTTATTTTTTATATCCAATTGGTTGGACCGAAGAGATAGGGTCTCTAAACCATGGTATAGGGTATTGTATAGTCGGTTTAGACCGACTATAATTTTCTCACTTGTTTCAAATTTGGTTGGTATATGTTTTTGCAAAAATCTTACCAAATATGGTCTGGATCGGCCCAATTTTCGACCTTATATAAATATAGCATCCGATAGGAACTTTTTTATATCCGAAGACAAAAAAATTAATAACAATGTCGCTCAAATTTGGTTTATGCTTGTTTTCTATATCTAATTAGTTGGACCTAAGAGACGGTGTCTCTAAACCCATGGTATGGGGTATCGTATAATTTTCTTACTTGTTATACTTGTTTAAATCCTTTTTTTTAATTTTAAGAATATATCGAGCTATGAGCGCAAAAATTGCTTAAGTGACATGATATACGATTTTCATTTTATTTTTATGAAAAACTATAAGTTACGATCACTTTCATCATCTTTTAAAATTTCATAGCTGCGGAAATTTCTAGAGAACTTCGTACTATTCCACCCAGAAAAAACATTTTTGCTACTCGTTTCCTTTACGACACGACTACAGAAGAAATGAAAACCTTTATAAAGACTAAGTTCAATAATGCACTACCTGATAATATTCTCGTTCATAAAATAGACTCAAGGCATAGGAGGGCGTCTATCAAAATAATTGTTCCAGTAGACCTATTTGATCAAATTGCAGATACTAACTTTTGGCTGAAGAATGCACTGGTACGTGAATTCATTTATTGCGACGGAGACTGAAGAATCAATCTCAACTCAACATTGTTTACCAGAATGTAAATGAGATAAACACTAAGCTCTCTAATTTATTCCTGAACAGTTTCGATTTTGAATTCCATATAGTAACTATAGCGGAAACCTGGCTAAAAATCAATATTAATAACTCCGAAATAATATGTGATAAATATGAAATCTTTAGACGAGATAGAAATGGAAAGCTTGGTGGCCTGCTGAGGAAATCATCTTTGAAAACTCTTCAAATTTGGAGCTAGTGTGGCCATAAAATTTGGAATTAATACACTATTTATTACTTGCTCAACTACGATTTCCACACGCTTTAGCAATTAGATCTGTTGGAAATAAACTTACACCAGCTGACTACCTGATCTTACTTGGCGATTTTAATATCCCGACATCCTTTTGGATAACCTTTGATGATACTGATTTCTTAGTTCCAATTACCCGAACTGATTGGACGCATGATTTCCTTAAATCTTTAACTGATATGTGTGTTTTCCAAATAACTGCAATGGTAGAATGCTGGATCTCGTGTTTGTGAATAACCCTACACTATTCAGTGGAATTAGAAAAAATTCGTTATGTTTCCCTGGGGATCATCTTCATCCAACACTTTTAATATCCACACGACTCCCACAGAGACCTAAAATTTCTAGTGTTTCTGAATCATTATGCTTTAAACGAATGTAACGAAAATTGTTCCTTTAGAAAAAATAGCTAAAGCAAATGCTCCTTCATCGAATACGAACACACTGGTTTGGTTGAAAAATCGTAAGAACAGGCTCTATACAAAATTTAAGAAATGTAATAATCAATTTGATCAAAGTCTATATTTTATAGCCAGAAGTCATTATAACCTAGAAAATAAAAAATGTTACGATAGTTATCTCAGTAAAATGAATTCAAATATTAGAAAAAATCCAAAAATGTTGTATAACTTTGTAAATTCTAAACGTAAAATTAGTCATATCCAACCACTATGAAAATGAATGTAACTGGGTTTACAAACGATGTTGATATTGCAAATATGTTTGCTGAATTCTTTGCGATGTCTCTATGATATTCCAAGGCTGACATCATTTAATATTTCTTCTCGATAATAGCGGCACTATCTAGTCTAGGAGTGAATTCTGTGATCATCTCATTGATTGGAAATCTGCTTGTCAACAGGCGGATAACGTCTAAACTGGGAACGTCGGAAATATCCCGATTTGTGAACAGGGGAACGCCACAAGGTGGCGTTCTATCACCACTTCTCTGGAACTTGGCGCTAAACCCAGTGCTAGTATCGTTGGAGGGGCAAGGCTGCAGAGTAGTCGCATATGCTGACGACGTGGCCATGGCCGTAAATGGGAAGTTTCTATCTACAATTAGAGATATCCTGCAACGGGCTCTCACAGAGCTATCTATCTGGGCAAGGGGTTGCGGTCTGGGGGTTAATCCGACCAAAACGGAATTTGTTCTTTTCACTAGGAAGTATCAGATCCCTACCTTCGATCCCATTTCTCTCAATGGCACTGAAATCGTCTTCTCTGATGGAGCCAAGTATCTTGGCGTATTCCTGGACAGGAAGCTGAACTTCAGACGGAATTTGGAGGAGCGGGTGAAGAAGGCGACTATAGCTTTATACTCCTGTAAGAAGGCCATTGGTAAGCGATGGGGCTTTAGTCCGAAAATTGCTCACTGGATCTATACAGCGGTGGTCCGTCCAATACTCCTGTACGGAGTCATCGTCTGGTGGCCTGCTTTGGAGAAGGCCACCAATAACAACCTTCTCGCAAGGGTAGAGAGAATGGCTTCCATGTGCATCACTGGAGCCCTTCGTACTACACCTTCGGATGCCTTGAACATCCTATTACACCTAATACCACTGGACATATTAGGGAAGCAGTCGGCGGCCTCATCGGCCATTCGATTAAGAAGCACACTACAATGGCGGGGCTACAATTGTGGCCACGGGGTGATCCTGAATGACAGGAACTTGCCATTGAACGTGGATTACACTACTCCAAGGAGCGTATTTGAACGTCACTACTGTACACTAATACCGACCAGGGAATCTTGATCTGGGAGGACACCAGGCAGTAGGCGTTCCATAAATTTCTATACTGACGGATCGAAATTGTGCGGTCAGGTTGGTTTTGGAGTCCATTCAGGGGAGCTTGGACTAAATCTGGCTCGAAGGTTACCAGACCACTGCAGTGTATATCAGACAGAGGTACTGGCAATAAAGGAGGTTGCTGACTGGTTGGGTCGGAATATTCTGTCTACGACCGCAGTCAACATCTATTCTGATAGTCAAGCCGCGGTAAAATCCATGCGATCAATGTTCCTGAAAACGAGAACCGCCCTTAGCTGCCGCACGTCCTTAAATGAGATGGCCAAGCAGTTCGACATCAGGCTCATATGGGTCCCAGGGCACAGGAACATACCAAGAAACTGCAAAGCGGATGAGCTGGCAAGACAGGGTACTATCTTACAGGTTCCAGCGGATTTGGAATGTGTTGGTACACCCCTGGAATCGTGCAAGCTTGAACTTCGGCTTCGCACCGCTGGCATAACGAATAACAGATGGGCTAATGGATTAACGTGTAGGATCACAAGACAAATCTGACCTGCTCTGAATCGAAAGCGCACAAATGCGCTATTATCACTCCCCCGTGGGGAGATCTCAACGGTAGTTGCTGTTGTTACTGGGCACTGCCTTATAGGGAGACACGCTGAGCGCCTTAAGGTCTCGTCAAATGATTTCTGTCGTAGCTGCTTGGATGTGGAGGAGGAAGAGAGCGTAGAACACTTCCTCTGCCACTGCCCGGTGCTATCCAGAACAAGACTACGGACATTGGGATCGCCGTTTCTTCACGATCTCTCTGACCTCTCAAACGTGGAAATTTCACATCTTAGGGGCTTCATCAGAAGCTCGAACTGGTTCTTCGGTGGGGACTGAGGGGAACACCCATTCGTCCCGTGGTATCACAACGGACCCCAGAGTCTAAGTGTGCTGGTCCTTGGATCAGCAGCCACTTCCAACCTAACCTAACCTAACCTATCACACGAAAAGTCATCAATTCTATCACCAGCTCAACATGGTTTTTGCAAAGGACGGTCAACGACTACTAATCTAATGGAATTTACTTCTTATACCAATTCTGGCTTCTTCAAGAAGAAATATATAGATGTTACTTCCGGTGTCTCTCAAAGGAGTCACTTTGGAGCTCTCCTATTCACTGTTGTTTATTAATGATCTTCGAAAGTCTATTCAATATAGTAATATCCGATGTGAAAATCTACTCAACTAAAAAATCTACTCAGTCTGACCTAAATAGCTTCTACAAATGGTGTAATGTAAACTTAATGGAATTAAATCAAAAAAAATTCAGTCTATGACCTTCTCTAGATATTCGCCTTCTTCGAACGACTATGTCATCCATAACACAAAACTATACTCAGTTGATTCATTCATACATTTTGGAGTTCACTTCGATAAAAGACTAAGTTTTAATTCTCATGTACTAATGACTGTTAATAAGGCAAATGTCGTCTTATGCTGTATAAAATGTTGGGCAAAGGAATTTAATGATCCTTATTTAACAAAAAGTCTATTCACGTCTTTGGTTAGACCGATACTTGAATACGCATCAGTAAGCTGGGATACACAGTGCAATGTCTTTATCAGAAAACTTGAATCAGTTCAGAAACACTTCTTAATATTTTGTCTTCGATATTTACGATGAAATGAGTCTCCCATCGCAGTCGTTTGGTTCTAATAAACCTCTCAACTTGGAACTGAAAAGTATAGTAGAAGGATCATTTTTAATGTAACATTCTTCCTCAATTTAGTTCATGGTAAAATTTATTCTGAATGTCTTCTTGGAAAAATATGTATAAATGATCCTAAGAGACAATTTCGATCTTATGACCTGTTCACCTGAATAGACATTATGCTTTAATTGATTTATCCGATGCTGTTGATGTTATTGAACGATGCTGGATTCCTGGACACGAAGGACACGTGGGGAACGAAAGGGCCGATTGTCTGGCCCGTCGTCCTTTCATCGATCCGGAACTTTTCTGTGGTGTTCCAGTGGGACACATAAAAGAAAAAATGAGGGAGTGGAGAAAATCACAAATTGCCGAACACTGGGACAAAAGTCCAGGCCAACGGCAGGCTAAGAGATTTATAACTCCATCCAGTGTTCAATCGGAGAGACTACTTACCCTTGATAAGAAGGACTTAAGGACCTCGACGGGATTCTTTACAGTACACTGCAATCTTAGATATCATCTACGAAAGAAATGAAAATCTGCTATATACACATGTAGGTTCTGCAGGAGGTGGAAACAGCAGAACACATTCTCGGTGAATGTCCAAGACTAAGTGGGAAGAGAATTCTTGCACTAGGAGGATACACTGTATCCCCCGGGACATATGGAATCTAATGCCAAATAGGGTAATTGGCTTTATAAGAAGCCTTAATCTTTAGGACAACCATGGGTTGCACAAAAGATCAAACTGGTTGCAGTGCGTAGAGCTTTCTTTATCTAATCTTATCTATTTGAACGATTATGTTTATAACTGAATTTAAAGTCTTTGCTCAACCGTCCATGTAAACCTTCTACAGGTCGTACATTTGAATATATATTGATGGAATTTGGTATAAAACCATTAATCGGCCATAGGATGACTGCTATTGAAATTGGTGAAAATCGGTGCGTGTTCAGTCCTACTCCCCGTATAAATGACCACAATGAGATCGACTTAATTGGTCCTTAGATCTAATTTATCATATATGTAGATCTCGATCAAATATGTTGTATGTGTGTTCATTACAGCCATTAATAAATATTGCAAAAATTAAACCTTTGTTTGGTCATAGTCCCCATATAAAACTGCTTCCCGATCTTCACTTAAATCAGTAAAAAAAAAGGTAAAAATATTACACAGAGTTTTTACTCAAATTTCGTTTTTGTATGTTTTTTTTTTTTTTTTTGATAAATAAGTGACTTTACTATGATCACGATCGGTTCAGTTTTAGAGTATAGACTCCAGACCAGTGGTCGGAAAAACCACTACGCGGCGTTTTAGCTCTCACACCTACAAGCGCTCACACATTAAACAAAATTAAAAAAAATCAAACATTACTAACGGACAGACATAACTAAATCGACTCAGATACTGATTTTGAGTTGATCGCTTTAATAGAAGTTGGGTTAGACTCAAATATATTTGGTAGTTCCAAACATTAGCACCACATAGTGCTATAGGGTATAAAAATCGCTCATACTACGCGTTACCCATGACATGAATTTATATGAATAAATTTTTAGTAAAATTTTTTCATGAAAATTTTAGAAACTATCTTTATCTTTATATGCAAACTTGTACAATCAGCAAAACCCATAATTGCCTAATATGAAAATCATAAACATCACATTTATCTCGTACATAGTTATGAGGGCGCTCTTAGAACAACCCGACCTGAGGTATAGATTGTGGCAATAGTTTTAGAAAATACTTTGGTGGCAACCCTGTAAAAGATATGTT
>OY821517.1:3370000-3460000 GCA_963682025.1 Cordilura impudica | reverse complement strand
GCATATGTGTTTTGAATCTCTCAGTGACTTTGCGTGACTATTTTAAAATTAATCTTTGGTCACAACAAGTCAATGGACCAAGGTTCAATTGATTGGATGAGGGGAAATGGGGTTTAAATTACTCCGTGACTGGGCGTGACTATGCGTGACTGTGTGTGACTATCTTAAAATTAATCCTTGGCCACAGCAAGTCTATGGACAAAGTTTCAGATCGATTGGATGAGGGGAAATAGGGTTTAAATCACTCCGTGACTGTGCGTGACTATACGTGACTGTGTGTGACTATCTTAAAATTAATCTTTGGCCACAGCAAGTCTATGGACAAAGTTTCAGATTGATTGAATGAGGGGAAATGGGGTTTAAATCACTCCGTGACTGTGCGTGACTATGCGTGACTGTGTGTGACTATCTTAAAATTAATCTTTGGCCACAACAAGTCTATAGACAAAGTTTAAGATCGATCGGATGAGAGCAAGTGAGGTGTTAATCCCTCCTTGACTGTACATGACAGTACGTGTCTATATCAAAGTGAATCTTTTTTCCCGGCAAGTTTATTCACCAAGTTTCAGATCGATCGGATAAAGGAAATGGGTTTTAAAGCACTCCGTGACTGTGCGTGGGCTAAGTTTCAGATCAATTGGATGAGGGGAATGGGGTTGCCCCATGGCAGACAGACAGGCAGAGAGTATGAGTTAAAAGAAAGAGTTTAAAAAAATTTTAATTTTTCTGTTGGTGGTTACAAAACTCGGAAAGAAATATGAAAAATTGGAGTAATAAAGCAAGCTGATCGTATCATAACTTGAATATTGAGGAACTCAAGGGAGAGTTTGTTAATTAATTGTTTGTTAATTGCTTCAGCCAATCAGATATTTTTCGCGATTTTCTGTCCAAAAAATCTAACTCTTCCTTTCTTGATAATATATGTATATAATTTACTTCTTACTTAAAACAACAAGCACATTCCGTACAAGGTGGAAATTCGCTTAAATAATTCCTGCTAGAAAGTTTTTGAAAAACTAATACATCGACAGAAGTTTAATTACTAGTCGCCATTAAGGATTTAGGCCGAAAAATAGTTGCACAACTGCTTTTGCAGATGTTTTTGAAGATATTCTAAGAAATACTAACGATGAAGAGATCACGTTTTTAATACTTCTCGACTATTCAAAAGCGTTCATTAAATACGTTCTTCAAAGCTTCTTTTTCCATCTTTCGTTTTCTTCGATTAATTTAATTTCAACTTATTTGAATGGAAAACATTAAGCTGTTTTTAATGAATCGCATTATTCATCGTGGTTACTGGTCACAAGAGTAGTTCCGCAAGGGTAAGTCCTTGGACTACTACTGTATTCTATATGCTTTAAACGACTTACCAACACATTTGCATTTCATGAATATATGTATAAATGTTTGTTGTCAGGATGTGTCCGTTTGCCAACCTAGTCCTTATATAAATATAGCATCCAATTTGAACTTTGTCATATCCGAAGGCAAACAAATTAATAACAATGCCTTGAATGGCATTTGGTTTATACTTATTTTCTACTAGATGTAACCCGGTGTGCTTCGCTACACCCTGCCCCTACCCCTCCCCCTTCGGAATCGTCATGAAAGGGCTCACGCAAAGTCCCAAGGCTCTCACTAATACAGTAATTCAGATGTATCACATTTAATATTAAGTTTGTGTGGGGGTACCACGCGCATTTGTCTAATCCCGGCCATTTTTTTGTCTGACTACTCACGTTAATAATAGATTACTTGAGACAAATTTGCAAAGCTTTCTCTATCGTAGTACTTAATATATATGATACTAAAAATTTACTATGTATGGGAGTGCCACGACCACTAAAAATATTTAAAAAAATTAAAGCCTGTAGCACTCACATATCCGCAGTAAGACTATTTGAAAATTTCAGGAAGATCATATGAGTAGTTACGGAGATTACCCCCTACAAACAAACAAACAAATATTACCTCTTTGTTATGTTAGTATAGAATATTAGTATAGATTTTTTTATTTCAATGCTTGCTGATGCTGATATACAATGTTTTTTGTTTTTTCATTCGGTACAACAATTATCAGATTTTTCGGCGTTCCTACCCTGGAGCAAAAGGTACATGTATCTGGCCATGAAAAGAAGATGGATTATACATATTAGATCTGGCAACACTTAACTATTGGCCCTGAACTTAGAATATCATTTGGCAATATTTCTTTTTAGCGTTTTTTGATATTGTCCATTTTTGATTTTAAAGATTTTTGTTTTTTGGGCGATTTTTATTTTTCTCGATTTTTGGGTTTGGCCATTTTTGGTTTTGGCGATATATTTTCCACGACAAATCACATTGATAACTAATGAACTTGTCAAAAGACTGTCGCTTTCGTAGTGCTTCATATTTTTTACATAGGAGGTGCCACGCCCACTAATCCTATCCCGCCCAATTTTTATTGGACTACTCACATTAATATCTGATGGACTCATGCAAAATGTAGAGTCTTTCCCTTTTATATTACACCAGTTATATGATATTAGATATTTACTTTGCATGGACGATGCTACGCCCACTGCTTCGCTCACGCCCATTTTTTTCTTCGACTTATCACACAAAGAACCTATGGGCTCACGCAAAGCCACAAAGCTCTCTCTTTTACAGTACTCCAGAAATATGTTATTAAATTTTTACTTTGTATGGGTGGTGCCACGCCTACTGCTCCGATCACGCCCATTTTTTGTCTAACTAATCAAATGAATAACTTATGGGCTCACACAAAGTCCCAAGACTCTCACTATTACAGTACTTCAGATATATGGCATTTTATATTTACTTTGTATGGCAGGTGCCACGCCTATTGGTCCGATACTGCCCATTTTGCATCCGACTACTCACATTAATAATAGGTGACATCAAAAAAATTTTAAAAGCTCTATCTATCACAGCACTCGAGAAATATAATATTGAACTATTACTTGTATGGTAGGTACCACGCCCACTTATCCGATCCCGCCCATTTCCGGCGTAGGTACTAATATTAACAATAGGTGATCTCACACAAATTTGCAAAGCTCTCTCTATCATAGTACTCAATATATGTATATGATATTAAAAATTTACTTTGTGTAGGAGGTGCCACGCCCACTAAAAATAGTAAAAAAAAAATATAGCCTATAGCACTTCCCATATCCGCAGTAAGACTCTGTGAAAATTTCAAGAAGATCAGATGAGTTGTTACGGAGATTACCTCCTACAAACAAACAAACAAACAAACAAACAAACAAACACACATTACCTCTTTATAATATTAGTACAGATATCAAATTGTTAGACCTAAGAGATAGGGTCTCTAAACGCATGGTATAGATTATCGTATAGTCGGTCTAGACCAACTATAATTTTCTTGCTCATTTTTTTTATTTATACTATCCATCTCTGGTACCACCAATTAACCCATAATACATACACAAAACATACAAAAACGCAATAGAATTTAAAAAATAAATTTTTAATTACTTTCAACGATTTAATTATTAAATTTTCGTGATATTATTTTTATGTAATGAGTTTTTGCTGAGTTTGTAATTACCAAAAATATTTGACCTAGACCCATCTTTTATTATACCGATCGACTCAGAATCACTTTCGATTTAGCGACGTCGGTCCGTCCATCCGGCTGTGTAAACCTTGTAATCAAAGTAGAGGTCGCCAATATGAATATATTTTTATGAAAATTGGTATATGAAATACTATTGCAATAGGACGAACGCTATTGGAATTGGTGACAATCAGACTTAGTCCCCATACAAATGACCCCTATAAAATCGTTTTAAATTGCCATAAGATCCAAATTATCGTATAGATTTCGGTCAAATTGGGTTTGTTTGAGCTTATTACATCCATTAATCAGTAGTTCAAAAATAAGCCCTACAGGACAATTCTTAGTCATAGCCCCCTGCTTCCCGACCTTCAATGAAACCTATCAAGAACAAATATGGTCAGTATCGGTCCATTTGTGGACCTAGTCTCCATATAAATATAGCATTCGATATGTAGTTTTTCAGATCTGCAGGCAAACAAATTGAAAAAAATTCAACGCAATTGCTTGGACCTAAGACAAATTGTCTAAACACATGGTATAGGGTATCAGTCTAGACCGATTATAATTTTCTTACTTGTTTTTTTTTTTAAGAAATGTACTTACAAATAAAAATTTATCAGTTTAAAAGTACCAACTTGCCCATTTTTGATCGAATTAAAAAAAATATTCTTGGCCGATGTTCGTGTGTCTGTTGGAATCTAAAGAATATTCAAAAAAAGTACCTCTTGCACTTTCGGCCCGTTATTACCCTCCTTAGCAACCGAATTTCCAAAAGTTTTCTTCTCGTCTGATGTTTCTATCTCTAGTAGAATCCACTTACTATATTTCATATTCCTAGATTAGTTTGTTTAGAAGATCCCAGATGTTCAATTTTTCCCCCATTTTGGCCGTTTTTCCTCCCCAGACTTTATAATTACCAAAAACAATCATTCTTGACTGATGCCCACTATTTGTGGAGTCTGTATACCAAAACTCATATAGGTATATCGATTAATGTGTTAAGAAGATGCAAAAGGTACCATTTTTACCCCCATTGGTCGTTTTTCCGCTTAAATGGCCGAAGTTAGAAAAAATTAATCCCGAGCCAATGTTTGTATCTCGGATGGAATCTACACACCAAATTTCATATTCCTAGATTCATTTGTTCCCCTTTACCCCCTTTTTAGCCGGTGTTACCCCCCTTAATGTACAATTTTCTAAAAATCCCTTCCAAGTTTCTGGGTCGAAGGGTATGGGCTTGGCGATGCTGAATCAGTCACGCAAGTCTTTTATATATCCATAATATTTATAGGTAAGGCGATTTCTTGTGACCGATGATTTGTTCCACAGTTTTCTCCCGATTTTGACCAAACGTATCATATTCGAAAAGTATTTCTTTTTAGCTATCCACCAGTTTTACAGATTTTTAAATTTTTACATATTTTTTTTTGCAGTAAAATGCATTTAAAGTTGCTATAATGTTATGTGTGTGTTTATGAAAAATGAGTTTGTTTTCTTCATTCACAATAATAATTGTGTTGAATTGAAAAATAATTTTGAACATAACCCAATAATTGGACATAAATCAATAACGACAATAATAGATATTTTAAAAGTGTTCTTAACACTTGTCGATATTTCGAACAGTAACTGAATTTTTATAATGGGACAACTACAGAAGATTTTTTAAATCAATTTTTACAGGAATATACATCATTCATCTGGGAATCCAAAAGAGATGATATTTTTTTATGTCATTTTAGGTCTTTAAAAAACTCACTTTTTTAGACCAATTTCCAAAAAAAGATAATAAAAGTAACGTTTTAAGAAGCAAAAGTTCGAACTTATAGAAACTGATATTGTTTAAGACACCTACTTTCTCTTCTGTTTACAGATTTTCTTCTACCATGAGTCTACACTTAACTTATTTTTTTTTCTTGAGTTTTAAAAGAAATTCTGAAACTTTAAAATTTTCCATTTTTGAACAGTAACTGAATTTTTATAATGATTTTTTATAATTATAGTCGGTCTAGACCGACTATACGATACCTCTTATCATGCGTTTAAGGACCCTATCTCTTAGGTCCACTAATTATATATGGAAAATAAGCATAAACCAAATTTGAGTGGCATTGTTATTAACTTTTTTGCTTCGGATATGAAAAAGTTTATATCGGATGCTATATTTATATGGCGACTAGGTCGAAAAATGGACCGATCCTGACTATATTTGGTAATGTCGCTTATTTTTTGCAAAAATATATACAAACAAAATTTGAGAAAAATCTGTGCTATATTTTTAATTTTTGATAGATTTAAGTGAAGATCGCGAATCAACTTCATATGGGGGCTATGACTAAGAATTGTCCTATGGGCTTCATTTTTGAACTACTGATAAATGGATGTAATAAACATACACAAACTCAATTTGACCGAGATCTGTATCATAATTTGGGTATTATGGCAATTTAAGTCGATCTCATAAGGGTCATTTGTATGGGGACTTGGTCTGGACATGAACCGATTTTCACCAATTTCAATAGCCAATAGAAGCTTATGGACAATGGAAGCGACCTGTAGGTTGATAACAAGGTTTACATGGATACACAGACGGACGGACGGACATCAACTCAAAGAGTGATTCTGAGTCGATCGGTAATAATAAAAGATGACCCATGTTTTTATATTTTATAAACATAAGCACAAAGTCAATATACCCCGACCACATAGTTGTATAGGGTATAAAAATAAGGATATTAAAATTAAAGTTATTGAAAGCGAAAAATGGAAATTATAAGAATTGATATTGTTTTAGACAAAACGTTGCAGTGTGTTTGTTTTTTTTTTTATGTGTAAACATCTATACGCGCAGGGGTATAAATTTCAAAAACAGCGTAACATGTAACCGTAACATGTGAGCGCAATATGTGAATCGTAAGACAAAATGTTATTATTGTATTGGTGAAAAAATTATGATATTATGATAACCTGTTTGAAAATTAAAAAATTAAAAATGAAAAATTAAAAATGAAAAATAAAAAATAAAAAATAAAAAATAAAAAATAAAAAATAAAAAATAAAAAATGAAAAATGAAAAATGAAAAATTAAAATTAAAATTGAAAAATGAAAAATAAAAAATGAATAATAAAAAATGAAACAAGAAAAATAAAAAACGAAAAATGAAAAACGAAAAATTAAAAATGAATAATGAAAAATGAAAAATAAAAAATTAAAAATAAAAAAATTAAAAATTAAAAATAAAAAATTAAAAATAAAAAATGAAAAATGAAAAATAAATTAAAAATGAAAAATGAAAAATAAAAAATGAAAAAAGAATAATGAAAAATGAAAAATAAAAAATGAAATATGAAAAATAAAAAATTAAAAAAAAATAAAAAGGGAAAATGTAAAATGTAAAATAAAAAATAAAATATGTATAATAAAAAATTAAAACTAAAAAATTAAAAATAAAAAATGAAAAATAAAAAATGAAACATGAAAAATAAGAAATGAAAAACTAAAATTAACAATGAAAAAGAAAAATTAAAAATAAAAAATTAAATATAAAAAATGAAAAAATGGAAAATGAAAAATAAAAAATGAAAATTGAAAAATAAAAAATGAAAAATAAAATGAAAAATGAAAAATAAAAATTGGAAAATGAAAAATGAAGAAAAAAATTATAAATGAAAAATAAAAAATGAAAGATTAAAAATAAAAAATTAAAAATGAAAAAGAAAAATTTAAAATAAAAAATAAAAAACGAAAAACTAAAAATTAACCGGTTAAAATAATAAATAATAATACATATTTTTATATTAACAGAGCCCCTGCAGTTGATTGCTATAAGTGATACGTTTTCATTTTTGATTTTAAGAAAGTGCTAAAAAAAATCTTTAATTACTAGATGTTTACACATCTCCCCTGCGATCGGACTCACATGATTTTTTTTTTGTGCTTGAAACTTATATATTGAGTCAAAAGTTACTCAACCCGAAATTTTAATTTTTCGTGTTTATATGCTTAAACTATGCACAATACACTTGTTTATTTATAAAAAAAATATCAGTGTGTTTCGCTGTTGTTAACTGTTGCTTAAAAACAATTATGTCTTTATGTTTCAAAGTTGCAATTCATAAAAGTGACTTATTTTTAGTTGTGTCAGAAAATATAATGGAAGTGCTAAGTGTCGAATTGTGACACTTTTGATAAAATAAATCTTTTTGGAGTTTATATTAATTAGACTTGTGTCAGTTTAGCTCATTGAGGTAAGTACGATTCATTTCTTTTTCTATTTATAGTTTTTTTCGATTTCTGAAAAAATAAAATTTTTAGTTGAGGTGTGCGATATATTCTTCTACTTTGGTACTGCATTTAGCTATTGTTTGATATTTCGGATTTCCGTAAAATTCTGAAGCTTAAAAATTTATTTTAATGGAATGAATAGAACCAAACGCTAAAAGTTTCATCAAAGATCTCATCATCGTTTTCAGACAGTGGCAGGAAATTGATTAAATAGCACATTCTGGAGGGTAAGAAATTTCAAGTCAGAGTGATACCACTAGGCCAGTATAGTAAAACCTTCAAAGGGTTTGGAGTTCTCGGAAGACCAAACTTTTTGATGACATTTTATATTTAATTAGTTTTTAAGCTTTATCTCAAGAACCATCGATGATTTCTCATCTCATTCTTCAGTAAAACCGTAGCTACGGTAAAAAATCATTTTCCCCCCTTTTTTTTATAACTTTTTGATTAACATAACATATTAAGGGCGCATGATTATCATATGTGACCTTTTCCGAGAAAAGGGACCTAGTGTGTAAAATACGAGTTGTGTTAAAAACGGTGAATTCTGGTACCTAAAAGGGTGTAGAAACTTTAAATGCGTTTTTTTCTCAAAACTTAATTTTCACACACTAGGTCCCTTTTCTCGGAGAAGGTCACATATATTAGTAGAGTAGAATAGATGTATATGTATGTATGAATGATATTTTTAATATTAAATCAAATATAGATCACGATTTTTTATTATATTTTTCAAAATATGTACATTAATAAAAACTAGCAGATCCCAGCCCTCGAAATTCGATTGCGAATTCTATGAAATTTTATTTTTTCATTTAATAAATACCCTAAAGGTATGCTAATCAATTTTAGCCAATTCACAATTCAACACTTTTTAAATTTCGATTGCGTTATATTTTGCTTTATGTCCAAAATTATTTTTCAATTCAACACAATTATTATTATGAATGAAGAAAACAAACTCACAAACACACTAACAAATCTCATAAACATACATATAGCATTTTATAACTTTAAATGCATTTTACTCAAAAAAAAAATTAAAAATTTAAAAATCTGTAAATCTGGTGGACAGCTAAAAAGAAATTCCTTTCAAATAAGATACATTTGGTCAAAATCGAGAGAAAACTGTTTAACAAATCATCGGTCACAAGAAATCGCCTTATCTATTAATATCATATATTATTTTTTTAAAACCTTAGCTCACAAAAAATATCAAAGTTAATTTTTCCTAATGTATATTAAGACAATTATATCACTAAATTATTAATAAGATAAAAACATTGTGACAGTTGATTAAAAATTAAAACATCGAAAAAATCAAATGAAAACCGTATTGCGCAACATGTTCCAGTTTTACAGCAATTCTACTTAAAATGGAAATACAAATTAAAGATTCATTTAATGAATTTATTTTTAATTTTCTTTATTTATAACACATTGAGAATCGATATGTAGGTACTCATATGTAGATGATACAACAAATAATACACATTTCATAAATGTAAAGATTAATTTTTAGCACAAATGTCAATACGATTATAAACGAATATATAAATTAATTATTTAAATTTCAAAACGAAACGAAACAATGAACAAACAAGCTTAAGAAATTGGCCGGTAGGTATTATATTTTTTAAAATTTTTATTATAAATGTTTTGAATTAAAATCTAAAAGAATTCAAATGAAAAGAACACATGTAATTCATTTTTTTTTTTTAGCAGCTACTATTTCAAAGGTACATATGTAATTACGCGCTGTTAAGTATGTATATATGTACATATATTTTTATACTTAATAATAATATATATATTTTTTATTAATTTTTTTTTTAAATAAATAGTACTAACTACTTCTTTGCTAATAAATCCAGGAACTTGTACTTATTGCTTTTTCTTGTCATTCTTGTCCTAGCTTTCCTTGAGTTTAACAATATTTATTCATCATATATACATACATGTTGGTGGTGTTTTCTTGATATTTATATATATATATATATATATATATATTCGTTGTTTTTACATATATATATACTTAGTAGTAGTTGTGGTGGTAGTAGAATTTATTCATGTCCTAAATACTTATGAACTTATCGTTAAGAGAGATAGAACAAAAAATTTATGATGCAGTGACCCAGCTCTGCTAATTGGTGTTTTTGAATGTGTGTAAATAGTATCTACAAGTGCTAAGTTTTTTTTTTTTTTTTTTAATTTAGTATGGTTTACTGAGCAGCCGGTGCGCAATCACAGTCAGTATTATGGAGCAGAGTTTAATTTCTGAAAGAAATAAGTCCAACTGTAATGCTACACTTTTGTCATTATGTATTTAGCATTTTGAGATAGTGTCCATGGCTGACATGAATGAAATTACGATTGAAGAGTTGTTTGTTATACGAGTATGCCATGATAGATGAAAAGCATTTGCAGATGTTAAGGGACCCCAACCCCACCCAACCTAACATAGTTAATTCATATTTTATTTGCATTGACTAAATATTAATAGGAGATTTCAAGTGTAAGTCGGATCTAGTCAAAATCATTAAACAATCAGCTAGGACTATTGTTTAAGTTTGCTAACCAACCCCTTTACTCCAAAGATTTAAATTTCCTTACTCGAAATAAAAATGGTGCTACACACAGAAAACATATTTGAATTTATTAATAAACGAATTGTGATTAAGTTAATAACAGAATTTTGGGTTGATTACGATAAAAATTCTGTTGTCATAACAGTAAATATTTTTTGATCACAATGGAAAATTTTTAGCTGTCATTAAATGTTGTTAATCTTTAGAACAATTCGGTTACCAAATTTTTTTCTGTTTGTACTGAATTCAGTAGTGTTAAGATATTTGTGCTTTTTTTTAAAACGTAACTAAAACAAGTAAGAAAATTATGGTCGGTCTAGACCGACTATACTATACCCTATACCATGTGTTAAGAAAGAGTCTTAGGTCCAACTATTTGGATATGGAAACTAATCATAAACCAAATTGGAGTGACATTGCCAATAATTTTTTTGACTGCAGATATTAAAAATGTCATATAGGAGGCTATAATTATATGGAGACTAGGTCGAAAAATGGACCTTATTTGGTAAAGTCACTTATTTGGTGCAAAAACATATACAAACCAAATTTGATAAAAACCTGTGCAATATTTTTCTTTTTTTTTAAGATTTAAGTGAAGATCGGGAAGCAGCATTATATGGGGGCTATGACTAAGAATTGTACTATAGGGCTTATTTTTGGACTACTGATAAATGGATGTAATAAACATACACAAACCCAATTTGACCGAGATCTAGATGATAATTTTGATCTTATGACAATTTAAGTCGATCTCATAAGGGACATTTGTAAGGAGGCTAGGTCCGAACATGCATCCATTTTAACCAATTTCAATAGCGTTTGTCGTATGACCGATGAAAGCTTATATAAAAATATATTCATATTTGCACCCTGTAGTTTCATTACAAAGTTTAAATGGAAACACAGACCGACAGACAGACGGACAAACGGACAGCGAGACGGACGGACGGACGGACATCGCTAAATCGACTCAGAAACTGATTCCGAGTGTAGTAAAGGATATTTTTGATAGTTATAAACATCAGTACAAACTAATTAAAAACTTTTTTTTGTGTTTGGTTTCTGTCACTTTTGACAGGGTTGGTCGAGTATAGTGAAATACTCAAATACCAGGGCTGATTGCACACATCAGTGTGTTGATTGGTATCTATAAAAACTTCATACAGAATCTTGTTTAAATATATGCTGTACCACTCTTCCTATAAAGGACAATTAATTAATAAAAAAGAAGTATTTGAACTGAATGGTTTTTGCCTTTTTAGAACAATTTCTGCCACTAGTTGAAAGCTTTGGAAATTTCTTTAGGTGTCATTAAGAACATTTTTTGAATTATAGAATTTTTCATTTTCCAAATTTAGAAAATTTAACAATCGAACAATGACTAAATGAGGGACAATTATTTAATAAAACCTAGTAAGAAAATAATAGTCGGTATAGATCTACTATACAATATCCTATATCATGCATTTCGACAGAGGATCTAGAATCGAACTTTGCTGAGGCTATAAGGCTATATATATATAGAAAATTAGCTTAAATCAAATTTTAGTGCTCTTGTTATTTAGTTGTGGCGTGCAGATATGAAAAAGTTTATTTCTGATGTTATTTTTATATGGAGACTGGGTCAAAAAATGGATCGACATATAAATAGATTTAAGTGAAGTTCAGGAATCAGCCTTATATGGGGACAATGTTTATGTTTGGACTACAGATTAGTGGGTATAATAGACACACACATACACCAATTTTTTTGTATCGATATATATATATATATATGATAATCTGGATCCTATGATCATTTTAGTCGGCCTGTTAGGGGGATTTTATTTAGGGACTAGGTCTGGGCACCGATTTCCACCAATTTCAATATATAACAAATTTCATCATAATATATTCTTCATATTTGCGACATACAGACGGACGGATAGACAGACGAACGGACGGACAGACCAAATTAAATCGATTCAGAACGTGATTCTGAGTCGATCGGTATAATAAAAGTGGGTAGTTACAAACATAAGCACAAACTCATTATCCACTATCCACAGAGTGGTATAGGTTAAATTGAACGGCTTTTGCCTTTTAAAGCAATTTGTGCCTCTACTTGAATGCGTTGGAAATTTTTTATGAAACTGTTAGAGTTTGATTCTTAAAGTGCCATCAATAGAATTTGTTCGTCTTAGAGTTTTTCGAAGTTAAAAAATTCTAAAAATCGAGGGTGACTAAAGCCGTTTTTCTTTGTGACGAAAAAATGCGCATTTCATTTACACTCTTTTCAAAAAATTTATTGTTTTGTAAATTCTAAGGAGAGTGAGTGCAACCATGTTTTATGCATTCGTTTAAATGTCTAAAAGTGTTTGTTACCCTTGTAGAAAATTGGGGCCATAGGGTAAGAATATTAACCAATTGTTCCCCTGTTTTGTAATATTCTCTCCCTATGACTTAAAAGGTGGCAATTACCCCAATAATTTTTAATTGTTGATGTTCTTTACACTTAAGAGTAGTTGTGTGAAAAAGGAAAAATTCGCCATTAGACTGAAATAACATCGGTTCTTATAATTTAGAACATTGGCTTTAACGAAATTTATTTTGCATATTCCTTAAACTATTTTTATTTGTTATTTTGCTTTTTGCTAATTTTTTAAAAACCTTCCCTAAAAAAGAAATTAATTTAAGAGAACTATTTCTTAAGTTTGCCCAATGCATGAAGTTCCTTACTGTAAAACCTGATTTACAGATAGTTTGCCGTTATAATATTGCAAAGTTGCTATTTGAAGAAATCGAATAGTGAATGGGTTAACCAAAAACATTGGTCAAAATCTGAGCACTTATCGCACAAAAACTTAAAATAATCTCAATTTGGAAGCTATGAATTCCACCTTACAAACCAAACAAAAAATAAATAATATTGTTTATCGAAACTAGAAATCATTTTAAAATTTCAGCAGATATCTCTGATATCAACTGAATGGCAGATACTGCAAGAACGAGTCAATAATTGTATGTTAATAAACCAACCCGGTTTAATTAGTGTATCGTTGTCCATTATACGAGTTTGTATGTATGTTTGTGTGTGTATTTTAATTAAACTTTTCCCACTGAATCAAAAAAAAAAGAATGCATCAGGAAACTAAATGAACTTTTATACTCTTTTGTGGTGGGTGGATGTGAGAGATGCCAAATAATGAAGTGACAATTCCGTTCGATTCAATGCATTTAAAATAGTGTATATGCTTACCTGATCCTTTAGCCGTACTAGTTGAAGTGAATTGTTCTGTTGTCTCGCCATAGTCACCCGAACCATGTACGCAATCTTCATCGTCACATGCTCTTTCGGTGCCATTCGTTCGATCAGTGCTGACATTCTGCGACAGAGTTGTTTGTTTTGTCGGTGGTACATAGACGGGTGTGATAAGATCATCATTAGCACCATCACCACTAGACGACGGGGTACATTCGTCTTCGTCATCATCCCGGCAACCGGAACCAGCTCCCGAAAATATTAAATCATCAATAGCACCAGGATAGCCACTTGCAGGTGTCTGCTTAAGAAGGACAAAAAGTGAGATAATTCATTAGATTAATTGTGATAAGATGAAGATGTTGTTAATGTTGTTTTGTTGTTGTTCCTTAAATAAAATGGTTATGTATAGACATGTATGAATGCTTTATTAGTAAATGCATGAATGTGTGAAATGTATGCAGATTTTTTTTTTTTAATTTTGAACTTAACTGAACTGAACGGGTTAAATAGAGATTTATTTATGCTTTAACTTTTATCCAATGGAATGAGTTAAATACCCAAATAATTTAACGATCGCGTTAAGCGGCCATAGTTTTTTTTTTAACATAAATCTATAGATAAAATTATGATACAAAATAATTAAAATAAAATTTTACACAAGATAAAAAGTATAATTTTCAAAATGAAATAGTCCACGGGCGGCCATGCCTAAATATTTTGCACTCAGTAACTACATGTATGTACCTAATTTTTGTAGTTTACAGTAGTAGTTAATTTTTACTGTAATTAAGGATAGTTTACTATGAGAAAATGCCAAATAACTATTTTTGACAGTTACACTCCTCGCCACTTGAATAGCGCACCATTTATGCTGTCAATGCAACTTCTAATAAAACAGAAAGCACTTATCGGGCAATTTATTTTGTTTTAGTTATTTTATTGTGTTTATTTTAACTCTCTGCAAGAAAATTTGTACACTGGAACTGTACCGTTACTTAGTTTTTAAACTCCTTTTAACTCATACTCTCTGTCTGTCTGTCTGTCTGCCATGGGGCAATCCCATTCCCCCTCATCCAATTGATCTAAAACTTGAATCATAGTCTTGTTGTGACTATATATTAATTTTGGGGTAGTCACGCACAGTCACGCATAGTCACGGACAGTCACGGCGAGATTAAAACCTCACTTCCCCTCTTCCGATAGATCTGAAACTTTGTCCATAGACTTGTTGTGACCAAAGATTAATTTTAAAATAGTCACACAAAGTCACACACAGTCACGGAGAGATTCAAAAGTCATATGCATAAGGAAAGAAAGAGTTTTAAAGAAAACTTTGTTTTTATGGGTCAGATTACTACCGTCGAAATACTCGAACGAGTCATCGAAAATTGGACTTAACTGATGGACCATCTGAGACGTAGCCGCGGCCAACATTTGATAGACATAATCTTCAAAAAATAAATGCGAAAGAATGTTCTTTCAAATGATAATAAACATTCCCCATTAAATTTGAACTTTCTGTGTTTTTTTTTCTTTAAAAAAGTAGGGAACCTCGAAATGGATCACCCTTTATTTACTATTTTGTTTTGTTATTCATTAAAAATAATGCGATAATTTTGCGCCACTTGAATATCACACGTAATTACATTATCAGTTATCTATTAGTCTAGACCGACTATGGATACCCTATACCGCGCAACTAGGGACCCTATCTCTTAGGACCATCTAATTAGATATAGAAAATAAGCACAATCCAAATTTGAGTAGCATTGTTATTAATTTTTTTGCCTTCGGATATGAAAAAGTTCATATCGGATACTATATTTATATGGGGACTAGGTCGAAAAATTAATCAGGTTTCTACTAGAACTGTACAGAAAATACTTGTGGATGTCGGCCTCCATGGTAGAATGTCTATTAAAGTTCCGATGGTTACCAATAAGCTTATTCAGGAAAGAAAGAAATTTTCAAGTTATCATAAAGATTGGTTTGGCTCGGAGATCATAAAAAAATGGCGATATGTACTGTGGACCGATGAATCTAAAATAAACTTTTATTGGTACCGATGACAAAACTTGGGTAAGACGTCCACAAATGCGAAATTAAATCCACGCTATACAACAAAAAGTTTTTAACATGGCGAGGAAATATTATATTGTGGATACGATTCAAATGACACTTCAAGTCTTGCTAAAATAAATGGTTTGCCTTTAACAAACTTGATGTTATGGAATGGCCCTCCTAATATCCGGATTTAAATCCAACAAGCTTGGACCTAAAAAAAAAGTGAAGACTATATTTTGGGAAAAAATTCCACAGATATGGTATTCGATTCCTTGCTCCATATGTGAGTCCATAGTAAACTCAATGGCTAGGTGATGTAAAGGAATAATCAAAAATAAAGGTTATGCAGCAACATATTGACAAATTCCGTATTTGTTTTTTTATAAATAATGAAATTTTATTATTGAGTTTGAAATTATTCAGGCTCAAGATCGAATGTTTTTACTTGAAATAAAGCAAAAAACATTGGCACATTTGTTTCAAAAATTGATCTATATTCTGCATGACATGGTGATACAGCTGTTTCGGGAAGAGTCACCAACCCTCATCAGTTACCAAAAGCAGTAGATAGTTTGTTTGGTAAAAAGTTAAATTCATAAATATTTGCTGAAAACAACCATATGAGAATTCAAGCAAAAGTTATACTATTTAAGCCTCTTCCAATATAACAAACTAAAATATAAAACAAATTTGAAACAAATATGTTTGTATATGAGTACATATTGCATACTACAATATACATGTTTGTTTTTGTCTTGAAAAAACAGTTAGTTGGACCTAAGAGATAGGGTCTCTAAACGCATGGAATAGGGTATCGTATAGTCGGTCTAGACCGACTATAATTATTTTGTTTTATTTCATGTCAGAAAACTCTCAAAATTTGATACAAAGCTTTTATTTGAGACGTTTTGGAGCTGGAGATCATTACTTTTATTTGGATTTAAAGCAGATTTGGTCACAATACCAAAATAGTTTTTTCTGGAAAATCGATCAATGTAATTTTCGGCAAAACGAAACAAAATATCTTTTGTTACAAGCTGATATTGATAAGCTTATCCTGTGACAATTTCTTCATTTTTGCACTTTTTTTAAATTCCCATAGAGGATTCCTGCTCTTCTCAAAACTAATTTTTAAAAATGCTAAAATTTACTGAAATATATTTTTGTCCTTTCTATATTTTCAAATTATAACGGACATTTAGAAACTTTTGTTAATTTCCGTTAACAATTTATGAAAGAAATGGTTAAAAACATCTATTTTTAGAAAAATTTTTTTTTCGTTTTAATCGATTATCGAGATAAAATTCTTCGAATTAGATATTATTCGTCTTTAATTCCACGCTTAATCGAACGAAGATTATTCGAGTGGATACCGTAGTAAATATTGAAGCGATTAAAAAAACAGAGCTTTGATTTGATAACTAATTTGTTCCCCAGAGCCCTAGTTTAGTTATCAAGATTCTTTCTGTTACTGAAAGCAGCGCTTAGGTAATAAGCACTTCTTCATGGCCGATCTTTTAAGTTAATAAAATTAAGTTCAAAATTAAAAATTTACGTGGGAATTATTTATATAAAAAAAAAACTCTGATAAGATCAAAACATGTTTTTTTTTTTTGTAAAATTCCAAGGTCGTTTGAATAAAAACTATTTTATTCAATTTTGGAAAAATGTGAAAATGGAAAATGGAGAAAATGAAAATGTACTCGTATTATATGTTTTCAATGTAGTCGGTAGCTGTGTGTTTATATGTGTGTATGTATGTTCATGCATAGCTTTGTATTAAGTTATGTGCAATGTTTGGAAAATATTGAGAAGTGCATTATTTAATAAAAATTTTAATAAAAAAAAAAATTCTAAATAATTAAGTGTGTAGAGTCCAAATAAGTAAGGCAAACGGATTACCTCCTGTTTAAGTAGTGATAGAAATTTTTAAAGATTAAATCATAAAGATATTAAAAAAATATATATATATATATAATTTCAAGTGCAGGTGCAGTTTCAAATATTTAAAGTACATACATATGAACATATTTTTATGTATAATATTTATATTATGTATATGGTTCAAATTTAATTACATTGAATTTTTTGAATGAAGCAACAATACTATTGAAATTTAATGGTTCATGAAAAAACCAAAGAAAATAATATAAATCATTGAATTTATGACACAAAAAATGTACAGAATTTTTGAATTGTTGACTTCAAAATATTTGTATGATAAAACATTTATAGTTAAAGAACCATGTTCTCGTTAAGCCACTTAAGATTTTTTTTGAAAATAGGTTTGTTTCGAAAAGGAATTGGAACATGGTTCAGAAACTCAATTGAGTTTGGAAAGAGAAGTTTTTTTTTTTTTGTTTTACGATAGAGCAAAAACTTTTTACGATGAGAAAAATACTTGAAAAAGTTTGAAGAGAGATTTCAAATTATTTAAAAATAAAATCCCTAACCTGCTGCATTCTTTGCAGATCATTTCTATCTAATACTCCAGTTACCAATTGAACATCTCCTCGTATAGTTATGTGCGGATCACGTTCCACAGCCAAATCCAATACTCGCAATTTGTTCACCGACAGACCGGTAATAACGCCAGCAAAGGGTCGTTCAATGCGATTGCGGCTCGAGCGACTCAATTTACCGCCAACTTGTATGTTGGCCATAGTATTAAACATTGTGGACTGATGGCCTGAAAAAAAAACAAAAAACGATAATTGGCATAATCTCGCCTTAAAATGAACGGTCTTACCTTGCGGCATTAAGGTTTGTACATTATAATCATCCAATTGTAATGTGGCATTGCCGCCTCTACGGCTAAAACGCACCACATGATATGTGTTGTCATTGACTTTTGTTCCTATCTCTCCCAGTGGCAAGTCTCTAGTGCCAATATTGTAGACTATGAATATGTTGCCTTCCACAATTTCTAATTCCATGTAATCTTGTGTTGTGCCGCTTTCTATGCGCAACAACACAGCATCGGATTTGGTGGTGATGAAGCCAAGTGCTATATTATCCTCCTCTGTATCGGCCTGAGCATTTTCTGGGAAGGTATACTGTATGATGCCTTTGGTGTTGCCAAATTCGTAGGCAATTGATTCTAGATTAAAAAAAAAAATAGGATGATGAGTCAACTTTATGTTAATTTGTAATTTTATGTAATTTCTGGTCCCAGAACAAACCGACCTGACGTGTAGATGGCTTCAGTAGTTTGAAAAAAAAACAATTCTTTTATGAAAAGTGGCAACCTTATAAAATATATGTGATAGGGAAAGTTAAAAGGGACCTATGGTTCGAAAAAATCGATTTTTACTTTTTTGGTGATGCAGTAAACCGCAGCTTTCTAACTGCTTTAGTTTTGTCATAAATTAGCTTCAAAATAGACACTTTTGATAAAAAAATAAAAAGTAAAAAAGAATCCGATGTGACAGGGGTTTTCGGGGTCGCTGATTACGAATCCGTCCAAAATGACGGATCCAATATAACGGATTAGTTTTATTAAAAATTGATCAGATTTGTTTTAAAATCCTTACTGAAAGGTTTTTGCGGTCGCTGATTATGAATTTGAAGTCGGATTTTTAAAATTTAAAAAGGCGGATCCAGTTTGGAGGATTAGTTTTTAAAAAGTTTTCAGGATAGCTTTTAAAAATTTAAGATTGATGATTATAATAGGTATATATCAGATGTTTTTAATGAAACAAACAGCAAATTTATAACTTCACTATTTATTTTAAAAATAAAAAAAAACACAATAACTTAAAAAAACTTAACTAAAACTAATTCTGATCATATTCTTTTCTTCGATTTCACTTTTGATTCTGAATTCGCATTTCTTCTTTTTATTACTACATCTACCAATTTCTCATCTTTATTTTTTTTTAACCAAAATTTATTTTGGGTCGTGCTACATCGTCTGCTTTTTTTTTATATGTGGAGTTATAATGTTTTCACAATTCGAAAAAACTACATTCGCCATATTGAACCAACTATTCTGAATTTTACAATTCTGACACTAAACTGCTAATCAGTAACCTCAAGTAAATCCGATAATAATAAAAATAGTCCGCCATATTAGATCCGCCATTAAAATCAAGCTGTTTACTTCAAATTCGTTTTTCTCCAAAACTTATTTTCTGACCACAGGTGCCGTTTAATTTTCCGTGTCACATATGTTTTAAATTTCAAGGCGCGTCGTTATTTAATATTTTTTAGAGGGTGTGTATCAGTTTGTCATTCCGTTTGTAACGCATCGAGAAATGCATTTGCGACCCCCATAAAGTGTTTATATTCTTGATCCTTACAATAACTCCATTCGATGTAGCGATATCCGTCAGTCCATATGTCTGTTGAAATCACGCTCACTTGGAAAATAAACCATTTACAGATGTAGGTGAAGTTATGGTAATATTGTTTGTCATTATTGAAAATGGGGTAAATCGGCCATCATTTTGCCAAGCTATGTCCAAAGAAATGAAGACGCCTCTAAAATATGTTAAAAATTCAATGGTGTTGTTGTAATCATTTAGTATTAAGTTTATCAAATTGTTTACTTTTTAAAATATTTTGTTTACAATTGTAATAAATAGTGCAATAAGTCCAAATGTTAATGTAAACTTAAAACCCAGGGTATCAAAGATTCGGCACAGCCAAATTTAACACTCTAAATTGTTGTTTTTTGGAGTAAACGATCTCAGTGTGTTTGTGAACTTGGAAAAATTGGTCACCGTTATGTAACTCGGTACTTTCATCTGAAAGGTCTCAGTCTAACCAATATTAAACCCGAACTAGATTCTACTCTTTGGCAATCTGCTCCTTCGTTTACAACTATAAAATATTTGGTGCAGAGTTTAAACGACGTCATACTAGCTGCCACGACAATCACCGTCGACCAATTTAGGTGGTCATGCCAGAAACGGTTAAGAAAATCCAGAAAATGGTATGGGATGATCGTCGGCTGAAAGTGCATGATCTTGTTGAAATGATAGGCATTTCAAAAAGTGCTATACATCGCATATTGACCCAATGTTTGGAGATGAGAAAGCTGCCCGCAAGATGGATGCCGCATTTCCTCAGAATAGAACAAAAACGGTGTCGTGAAGATGTTTCAATAAAGTATTTGGCGATGTTTCACATCGATAAAGCCATGCTTCAATTCGTAACCATGGATGAGACATGGATCCACCACTTCACACCAGAGACAAAGGAACAGTTAAAACAGTGGACTGTAATGGTAGAATCGTGTCCAAAGAAGCCTTGTCCATCTGCAGACAAAGTTATGGCGTCTATTTTTTGGGATGCACGTGGGATAATTATTGGTCAGGGTATGACTTTGTGCTGATGTTTGTAATCACCAAAAATATTTGGCCTAGACCCATTTTTGATTATACCGATGGGCTAAGAATCACTTTCTGAGTCGATTGAGTGATGTCCGTCTGTTCAAACTGTAGGTCACAAATTTGAATATATTTTGATGAAATTTGGTATATAAGCTTTTATCAGCCATATCAGGACGAACCCTATTAAAATTAGTAAAAATCGGTACATGACCCCTATGAGATCGGTATAATATGCCATAAGACCCAAATTATCATATAGATCTTGGTCAAACTTGGTTTGTTTGTGTTTATTACACCCAATCAGTAACCCCAATTTGGTTTATGCTTATTTCCTATATCTAATTAGTTAGACTTAAGAGAAATGGTTGCTAAGTTTATGGTATAGGGTATCGTATAGTCGTTGCGATTTTCTTACTTGTTTTTATTGATTATCTTTAAATGGGAAAAACAATCAATGGTTAGTCTTAATTATGTTAACTTACTGCAGCATTTAAGTGATGAAATTAAAAAGAGTATTACATTCGTCGCACTGTGGTCAATATTTTGAGATAGCGGCCAAAACTCCTTCTGGTTTTTGTTCTCCGATTTTAAAGTTATTAGACTCATATGAAAGTAGACAGTAGTAAACCTCGGGAGCCAAAAAATTGGAACTCTATTTCAACTATTTCACTGAGAACAGGGTGGTCCAAAATGGGCTTTTTCAGAATTTAGTAAATTTATGATATTTTTAGTTAATTTTTAAAGTTTAAATGATCATAACTTTTTTGTTTTTCAAGATTTTTGGACGAAATAAATTTTGTGTTGTAACTTAACTTATTTCCTATTACTGGTAAAAAAAATTGAAGCTCTACTGTTTTCAGAACAATTTAAATTTTTTTTTTAAAAAAGCTAAAATTTCTCGGAAATTTCCTACTTCATAGAGCACAACTCCTGTGACTCAAGCTGAGTCAAAATACAAATTTACTACTTTGTAGTCCTAACTCTCCCCTACATTCCTTTATATACATGTCCATGCATCGGGACTGCACTTTTTGAGCTACAGCAATTTTTCTGACCCAAGGTAAGATATTCGGTACAAATGCACGTCATATTTTTTGAGAAGTTATTTGTATGTGAAAGTGGCTATTATGCATATATTTTGATGAAATTTTGTACAAGAGTTCTTATTGACCCAAAAAATAATTCTGTTGAAATTAGGAGAAGTTGGCCCATATTTGGACCTAGTCCACATAGAAGGGTGTATCAAAATTTTGACAAAAATGACAATAGAACTCTCAAATTATGTGGTATCTGGCAATTCATTTGGAAAAGGTAAAAAATATTTTATTGCCATCTAATATTACACAACTTAAATACGTGAAAATTGCAAATAAATTTAAAACCAATGGAAATAACTGGTAAAACCAACTACCTGTTATATTATGTTTCAAAGAGGTAAAAAAGATAATGTTGAAACTTCGAGCAATAGTATATTAATCCATGCATTCATTTTTTTTCTTCATTATTGTTTAAACAATGGCTAAATTCAGTTATAGTGTTCTATCTGATGTATATTTTGAACGGAAAGATGAAAACGACATTATTTTACATATAATGAATAATCCATTCTTCAAAATATGCGACAAACAAGAAATTAAAATTCATAACTTAAAAATAAAAAACTTTTTAAATACTTTAAGAAAACGGTACAATCTATGTTCCAGAAACAAGAAATTGTTTTACTCACGCAACCAAGAATGGCTAAGAAATAAACTTATTTTTAAAAAGCTATCAGTAACTACCACGGAAACTGGAAAAGTTGGTCGACCAGCAAAGCCAATTGATAATTATAGTGAAAGATCACGAAGACGCAAGCTTAAACATATCAATGAAGAAGTTTCTTGTAGCATCATAAAGGATTCATTTCTGCATCAAATTCAACCATCGAAAACTAAAAAGGGTAAAAAATCATGAAAAAATAGTGGAAGCAAGCCCCAGACGCACAAAAAGGATTTTAGAAAGTATGCCGACACCAACTGAAGAAAATAAATTTACTCCAGAAGAAGCATTTGCACTATTTTTGGATTTGAAAATGACTAAAAACCAATATACAGAATTGCGGAAGCGAACCAATGAAAAAAATTGTGGAATTTTTCCATCATATCGAGATATAGTTTCTGCCAAAAAAGATTGCTTACCTTCACCAACTGCTATTAGTGTAACTTCAAGTTCAGCAGAAATAAAATTGCAGGATCTTCTTGAACACACTGCAGAACGATTATTAAAGACATTTGATGCTGACTATTTAAAGAAGTTTAAAAATTGCAGCATGACTTTAATTTCTAAATGGGGATGTGATGGGTCCTCTGGCCAGAAACAATGTAATGCGGAGAATTCATCAGATGCCAATTTATTCATGATTTATTTCGTTCCATTACGTTTAACAAAAACTTATATTGGTTCAGAGCCGTCAACTAGTAGAGCTGCAGAGATAGATGTATGGAAGAATGAAATTCCCTCGCCAACAAAATTTTGTAGACCAATAAAGTTTGCTTACAAAAAGGAGACTCAAGATGTCATAGATGAAGAAGTTCGAAAAATAAATGATCAAATTAAAGAACTTCAACCAGTAACATTTAAATTTGATGACCAAGACATTGAAGTAAATTTTAAAATGTGCCTCACAATGATTGATGGAAAAGCTGCACAAGCTTTAACCAAAACAAAGTCATCGTCAAGCTGCACCATATGCCAAAAAACATCAAGTCAATTGAGCCAACCACCAACACAAGACGATAGTTTTAATGAAGCATATGAATTTGGAATGTCACCTCTTCATGCTAGAATTCGTTTTATGGAGCATATTCTTAAATTGGGATACGATTTGGAATTTGGCCCGTTAGGCGAAACAGTGAGAAACAACAAAGAAAATTTGGAAAAAAGAAAGCAAAAAAAAAAGATATTCAAGAAAAATAGCGTGAGGTAGGCCTTATAATTGATCAGCCAAAGCAAGGAAAAGGAAATTCTAATGATGGAAACACAGCAACGAGATTTTTTTCCGATCCAGAAACTGCAGCTTCTATAACTGGAGTAGATTATGATTTAATACGACGATTCCAAATCATATTACAAGTTATAGCATGTAGCAAAAAGATAGATGCAAAAAAATTTGGTCAGTATGCTAATGAGACAGCAACCCTTTATAACCAAAAATATTCTTGGAGACATATGCCAACCACAGTTCACAAAATTTTGTTCCATGGGGAACAAATAATTCAGCACAATATGCTTCCAATTGGAGATCTCTCAGAAGAAGCCCAAGAAAAAAGGAACAAAGACTACAGATTCTTTCGCGAGCATAATACAAGAAAAATTTCCAGATATTGTACTAATGAAGATCTTATTAATATTTTGTTGTGCACATCAGACCCATATATGTCCAGTATTCGACAAAAATGGAAATCAACCTCATTAGAGTTAGATGAAGAAGCTAAACAACTACTGCAAAATGAAAATCAAAGCTATTTGGAAGAAATTTTTACTAATATTGTTTAATTAATACTAGTTTAAAGATTATAATTTGTTTCTAATTTTAGTATAAATTTTTATTAATACATTTAAATAAAATATATGTGCACTTTAAATCAATAGTAAAAGTTTACTTAAAATTTTATCGATGTTGTGTTCTGTATATAATATATCCAAATGGTATTGATATTGTTGGGAATTTCAGTGTTATTTTTCAGTTTAATCCTCACAAGAATTAGCTTTCTTCCAAAAAAAACAACCTTTGGCCCCTGTGAATATTGAGACTAAATAAATGTCAGGGGCCAAATGTTGGCATTTTCTGACCAAAATTAAGTTTAGGAATAATAAATAAGTATTGGTTGTAAAATACGATTGAAGAAAATAAGAAATTATAAAAAAATACCTATTTAAAATGTCAAAATATTCAACTTTTACATGGAAACTCAACAAAAAATTAAAATGCATTTTTAACTCCAAATTACTTACGTTCCTATCAGTCGATTTTTACGTTTGAACACGCAAATTGAAGCTTAAAGTCCCTCCTATTGAAGAAAACAAATTGCGTAAAAAAATACCGATCCAGTCAAAAGTTATAGAGTTTTGACCGCTATCTCGCGAAATTGACCACTGTGCGTCGGTGCCGAATCTTTGATACCATCCACCTGCATCTTAAACTCAATATTACAACCAATATTGGGTACAGCTACTACTTTAAAGCTGTTGTCGGTACTGAAATTTAAATTTCGAATACCAATTAAATTTAAAGTTAATTGTTTTTTTTTTACCAGTTTCTATTATAATTTCTTTTTATAAAAAATAATGATTATGTCTTCTATAGAAAGAATTAATTACTCTTTGATTACCAGAGTAGAAATCCTATAATTTGCCTAAGTACTTCATGGAACACTAATGAAATTCAATATTTAACGCAGCCGGTCTTATAATACCCAAAGTTAGATCCCTACTAAAATGTTTTGAGACCTCACAAGTCATTTAATAATAATAAAAAAAAATCAACTGATTCTTGGCTTAAAATTTACAGATATTAATATTAAAAAGCAAATTTTAAAATATCTGTATCTGAATTAGCTAGTAATATTTAATTTTCAATTTTTAATTTTTAATTTTTAATTTTTAATTTTTAATTTTTAATTTTTAATTTTTAATTTTTAATTTTTAATTTTTAATTTTTAATTTTTAATTTTTAATTTTTAATTTTTAATTTTTAATTTTTAATTTTTAATTTTTAATTTTTAATTTTTAATTTTTAATTTTTAATTTTTAATTTTTAATTTTTATTTTTAATTTTTAATTTTTAATTTTTAATTTTTAATTTTTAATTTTTAATTTTTAATTTTTAATTTTTAATTTTTAATTTTTAATTTTTAATTTTTAATTTTTAATTTTTAATTTTTAATTTTTAATTTTTAATTTTTAATTTTTAATTTTTAATTTTTAATTTTTAATTTTTAATTTTTAATTTTTAATTTTTAATTTTTAATTTTTAATTTTTAATTTTTAAATTTTAATTTTTAATTTTTAATTTTTAATTTTTAATTTTTAATTTTTAATTTTTAATTTTTAATTTTTAATTTTTAATTTTTAATTTTTAATTTTTAATTTTTAATTTTTAATTTTTAATTTTTAATTTTTAATATTTAATTTTTAATTTTTAATTTTTAATTTTTAATTTTTAATTTTTAATTTTTAATTTTTAATTTTTAATTTTTAATTTTTAATTTTTAATTTTTAATTTTTAATTTTTAATTTTTTGTTTGTTAGATTTTATCGTCATTTTTCAGACATACTGCAATTACTACTGTAATTAATATGCAATTTTTTAATTTTGTTTAAATGGTGCGTGGTAAAGAAGAAGAAAGCATATATTTCAAAAATTCTTAACTGCACTGTATTCTTAATCGGACCGGTTTCTGGCATTTCAGCCTTCATCAGCGATTTATTGAACATTGTGATAATTGTTATGTTTTAATTGAATAGATTGTTTCTATATGAAAATTTTTTCTACTTAGGGCGGCCGTGAGGTTTCGAACCATGAACCTTCTCACATACACTCGTACTTGCACTTTTTGGTCAGCGCTTTAACACACTCACCTAAAGTCAGGCCTACGAGCAGTGTGGTTAGTTTTCACTTTTCGTACCATACAGCTTTACTTTGTATTAATTTCAGAAGATACAACTCTGTCCAAACAAACAATCGTTATTTTTGAATTTTTTGAATATTTTTTGCATTTATACTTCTAATTTCCACTATTCTCAGTTTTCGTAAGAGTTGTCATATGTGATGTACGGTTTTTGTACATACCTACATATGCACTTTACATTATTTGAGATGACGCTTTGAAGCGAAGAAAAATTTTTTGTTTGTTAGATTTTATCGTCATTTTTCAGACATATTGCAATTACTACTGTAATTAATATGCAATTTTTTAATTTTGTTTATTTTTTAATTTTTAATTTTTAATTTTTAATTTTTAATTTTTAATTTTTAATTTTTAATTTTTAATTTTTAATTGTTAATTTTTAATTTTTAATTTTTAATTTTAATTTAATTTTTAATTTTTAATTTTTAATTTTTAATTTTTAATTTTTAATTTTTAATTTTTAATTTTTAATTTTTAATTTTTAATTTTTAATTTTTAATTTTTAATTTTTAATTTTTAATTTTTAATTTTTAATTTTTAATTTTTAATTTTTAATTTTTAATTTTTAATTTTTAATTTTTAATTTTTAATTTTTAATTTTTAATTTTTAATTTTTAATTTTTAATTTTTAGTTTTTAATTTTTAATTTTTAAATTTTAATTTTTAATTTTGAATTTTGAATTTTGAATTTTGTATTTTGAATTTTGAATTTTGAATTTTGAATTTTGACTTTTGAATTTTGAATTTTGAATTTTGAATTTTGAATTTTGAATTTTGAATATTGAATTTTGAATTTGGAATTTTGAATTTCGAATTTTTAATTTTTAATTTTTAATTTTTAATTTTTAGTTTTTAATTTTTAATTTTTAATTTTTAAATTTTAATTTTTAAATTTTAATTTTGAATTTTGAATTTTGAATTTTGAATTTTGAATTTTGAATTTTGAATTTTGAATTTTGAATTTTGTATTTTGAATTTTGAATTTTGAATTTTGAATTTTGAATTTTGAATTTTGAATTTTGAATTTGGAATTTTGAATTTTGAATTTTGAATTTTGAATTTTTAATTTTTGATTTATAATTTTTAATTTTCCATTTTCATTTTTAATTTGCCATTCATTTTTAATTTTTCATTGTTCTGTTTTCGTTTTTCATTACATTTTTTCTTTCATATTGGCGATTTTTTTATTATATCGTTATAATGTTAAAACAAGTAAGAAAATTATAGTCGGTCTAGACCGACTATACGATACCCTATACCATGCCCTATCTCTTAAGCCCAACTAACTGGACATAGAAAATAAGCAAAAACCAAATTTGAGTGAGATTTTTATTAATTTTTTTGGCTGCAGATATGAAAAAGTTCATATCGGATGCTACATCTATATGGGGCCTAGGTCCAAAAATGGACCGATCTTGATCATGTCTGGTAAAGTCTCTTGTATTTTGCAAAAATATATACAAACAAAACCTGAGAAGAATCAGTGCAATATTTTTGTTTTTTAATAGATTTAAGTGAAGATCGGGAAGCAGCTCTATATGGGGCCAAAGGGATCATTTTTGAACTACTCAATAATGGATGTAATGAACGCATACAAAACCCAATTTGAGTAAGATCTATATGACAATTTGGATCTTATGGCAATTTATGTCTATTTCATAGGGGTAATTTGTATGGGGGCTAGGTCTGAACATGGACCGATTCTCACCAATTTCAATAGCGTTCATCCCATGGCCGATAGAAGCTCATACACCAAATTTCATCAAAATATATTCATATTTGCGACCTGCAGTTTGATTACAAACTTTACATGGACACACAGACGGACGGACGGACGGACGGACGGACATTGTTAAATCAACTCAGAAAGTGATTCTGATTCGATCGGTATAATTAAAGATGGGTCTAGGTCAAATATTTTTGGTTGTTACAAACAGCAGCACAAAGTCATTATACCCAAACCACATAGTGGTATAGGGTATAAAAAATGCTGCAATACTACTAACATAGCTAATGGTAGTTGAGTTTGTTGGTATGATTGCATAACTTTTTTTGGCTTTTTTTTAACTTACCCAGACAGGCGGACAGACGGACATATTAATACCGACTCGAGCTGTGAGAAGGATCAAGAATATATAAACTTTATGGGGTCGGAAACTAGTTTTTCGATGCGTTACAAACGGAATGACAAACTTTAAAAAGTGGCTCGGTGGTAAAAGATTTGGCAACAACGATGACGTGGAATCTGCGGTTATTGGTGATTTTAAGGAGTTACAATTGAATATCGCTGTGAAATGTATATCGAGCTAAAAGGCGATTATGCTGAGCAATAAAAAAAATTTTTCTCCCCAAATTTGTTGTGTTTTCTTTTTCAGGTCGGGTTATTCTGACACAGCCCTCGTACAGCTCTGTACAATTCTTTCGCTTACCATCATAACATGTTGGGCCAGTGTATGAAGTCATATCACACTCGCAGGCATACGCATTCCACTGCTGCACACAAACGCCTCTGTTGGCACATGCATTTTGGCTACATTTTGTTGGGCCCTCACAGCCGGACACAACAAGCGAGCTCGGTACTACAGCGTCATTTGTCAGTGATGGTGATGTGTCGCCCAAATCGAGTGAAGAAATACAACCCTCAAAGCCGGAACGTGAAGATATCGATGCTGGTAACTTTGGATACATATCCTTGAAAACGCCACCAATATACAAGATGCCCGACAACTCCAAATGCATATTGTTGCCCGATAAAGTAATTATTTCAAATGATTCGTCCACCGCCAAAGTATGTGTTTTCGGGCCCGGTCTTCGTATGCTAACCTGATGCCAACGATTATCGTTCATATGAATGCGAGTCTTGTCGCGCATCGTCACTGGCCCATCTCCCAAATCGAATGTGTAGTGAATGTGACCGTTGACTAATTCAACAGCCACAAAATCATTACGTCTGCCGCCATTGTACAGTAAAAGGCCATTCGGTTCAACCGTTTTAAAGCGGAAATCAACCGATATAGTAGAGTAGGCTTTAAGCATGGGCAGACCGACATAAGAATGTTTCGAACGAAATGTAGCCGCATGATACGGATTGCCTGGCGGTGAATTGATAAATCGAGCTGTCAATTTAAATGTAGCACTTGGTAAGGCCGACAATTCAGGACCTAAAGTCTTCACTACATCAATGTACCTATAAAAAAAAAATATTAAAATTTAATAAAACAATGAAAAAATCGTTTGATTTTTAATTATTTTTTTTTTTTTTGCTCAAAAATCTTACCGTTGACCATTAAATATAAAACCTTGCATTTGGCCCACAAAATTTGGCATGGTCGAGGTCATTTGTATTTCTTCTTCAGCATGAAATAGTCCGCCCAAATGAATTGAGCGTATCTCTATAGTACTGTGTCGTCCCAATATTGTCTCGGCTGTTGAATACATTAATGGATCTCGATAAAGTTCAAATTAATTGCAATCAAATGATTAACACCTAACGTCTTTACATCATACATATGCAGTGTAAATTCAAATATTATTTATTCATTCAATTATGTAACTAATGACATTACATTAATTACATTATATTCCAAATAGTATATTTGCCTTTCTTTTTTAGTGGGTGGAAATTTGGTTAGTTACAGAAAGCACATTTAAAAATGACATAAACTAATTTGTATTTATGTATTTATGTTCCATATGTTAACCAATTTTAATAAATAATATACAGCGTGTCAAATATATCTTAAGGCCAAAAGAAATATTTTCGTTATATCTCAATGTCCAGATTTGATCAAAATCATTCAATAAAGTTTTGCTTTCTTTAAATTAATTTATAAAATTAAAGTAAAAACTTTTAAATGTTGGAATATAGTTTATTATAGGCTCCGTTATAAACAGTGTTGCCAATTTACCACTTTAACATTTTTTGACGATTAATATTTTTGAAAAATTTTTTTCGACATTTTTCATTTTTTTTTCCCCCCTTAAAAAAATATTTAACGTTTTTACGACATTAAAGATAAAAGAAAACATTTTTTATTTTTTTTTTCTTTAATTAAAGCAAAAACATTTTGATCTCAAACAGTGTTGCCCTTAAGGTTCTTTTTTTAATGTCTCAATATCCAGATTTTATAAAAATCTTCCAATAAAGTTTTGCTTTCTTTAAATTCATATCTAAACTTAAAGTAAGAACTTTGTTGCAAAATATTTTATTATATGCTCCGTTATAAACAGTGTTGCCAATTAAGCACTTTAGCAGTTTTCGAACTCATTTGGTTATTTTTAACCAAAATATGTTTTTTTAATGTGGAGATGTGACTTGGTAACTTTTTTGGGAATCAAATATATAATTTTTTTCTCTGCTCTATTTGATAAACTTGCAGATTACGCTTTTAAGTTTTATTTCATAGTAAATAATGCTATACACAAGTTTTCGTTACGTAGTTTTGATAATAAAAATAAAATGTTTAAGAGAATTTTTTAAAAGTTAAAGATACTGTTATTTTTTAATTGTTTTTATTTATAATTTTTGTTTATTTATGGAATTTATTATTGATGATTTATGACTTTTAGTTGAAATAAAAATTAAGTGCATATTGCAATTGTTTGAAATAAGAGCCCTTTTCTAATAACTAGCTGATTCCAGCCCTCGAAATTCGAGTGCAATTTCTAGGCAACTTTATTTTTCAACTTGCCAATTCACAAACCAACACTTTTTTGGTTTATTATTATTGTGAATGAAGATAACAAACTCATTAACAAACACATTGACAAATATGATAAACACATACATAGCATATGTATAGTTTTATGTATGTGTTAGTAGCAACTTTAAATGCAATTTACTCAAAATAAAAGACAAAATTTAAAAATCTGTAAATCTGGAAAACAGCTAAAATAAAATACATTTCAAATAATATACGTTTGGTCAAAATCGGGATAAAACGGTAGAACAAAACATCGGTCACAAGAAATCGCCTAGCCTATTAATATTATAGATTTTGTAAAATTAAGAACTTCTTTCGTATTTTTTAAATAAGATTTGTTCTAAAATACTAAATTAAAAAAAATACCATGCAATTTCCATTTTGTTTGATAAAGATGGACCGAAATCTACATTGCACTGTCAAGGAACGTCAAGTTGCTAAGCAATTACAGAAGATCTAAAAAATGTTCTGAAAAATGATAAGCAATGCGTTAAAATGGAAACCATCAACCCCATTGAGTACTTGTGAATGGAACTGAAAAGAAGCTTAAAAGAAAAGGATTTCACAAACAAAAATGAACTTTAGGATGCAGTAAAGAGTAGTTGAAAGGGCATTACCAAAAAGTAATAGAGTCCAAGTCCAAGAGAATCAAAACTGTTTTAAATAATAAAAGTGGACATTGCGGATATTAAAATTATTTTATGTTAAAACAAATTAAAAAAAAAAAATATTTTTCTCTTATATTTAAAAAAAATAGCGTAGTTTTTCTTGTTGTATTTAAAAAAAGTCTTTCATTTTGAATTGTATTCAATGACATTTTTTAATTTTCTATAAAAAAAAAAAACACAATAAGGTTAATTTCTTAAATAAAAAAAAGTTTTTTTAATATGGAATTGAAATATGTTTAAAAGAAATTCATTGGCTTTATGTTAGTTGAAAACTTAATAAAAAATAAAAAGGACTATAACTAGAGTGAAAAGTACGTGGCCTCGCAAAGAGATTGCGTGACAAGCGACAATTTGTTTTTGTATATTCAGTAGGGCCAAATTGTGTCAAAATTTCATGACATTTCATTGATTACAAAAAAATGTTACCTTTATAAAAATGATGCTGCTTTAAAAGTTTGCGTAAAAATGGATTGCAAAGAGTTTCGTGTTTCGATTAAATATGGTTTTTTGGTGGGAAAAAATACTTTCCAAGCCGAAGAATGGATTGATAAATATTATGGTGAATCTTCGCCGTCATATTCAATAGTTAAAAGGTGGTATTTCGAATTTAAATGTGGTCGTACGAGCACAAATGATGCAGATAGTCCTGGTCGTCCAAATAAGACAGTTACCGAATAAAACGTCAGAAAAATGCATCAGGTTATATTGGTTGATCGAAAGATTACAGGGAGTGAGATTGCTGGCATCATAAAGATATCAACAAGTTATTTCGGCATATATTACATGATCATTTAAATATGAAAAAGCTTTCTGATCGATGGATGCCACGATTATTAACAGCTGAACAAAAACTGAAACGTATTCATGATTCAAAGTATGCTTTGGAGATGTCTGAAGTAAATTCAACTGAATTTTTACGTCGAGTTACAACAATGGATGGGACGTGAATTCATTATTATAAACTGGAATCCAATAGACAGTCTGCGGAGTGGTTACAAGCGTGCGCAAAGTGAGCAAAGCGGCCAAAGACTCAACAATCGGCTGGAAAGGTAATGGCCAGTGTTTTCTGGGATGCACGTGGTATAATATTTATTGATTACTTGGAGAAAGGAAAAATAATAACTGCCAAGTACTATGTTTAGTTATTGGACAGATTGGATGAAGTAATTAAGAAAATAAACGACCCCCTTTAAATAAGAAAAAACCTTGTACCATCATGACAATACACCGCCGCATTCATCTGGCTTCAGAAAAATTTAAGTTTTTGCATTATGAATTGCTTGCCCACCCGCCTTATTCTCCACATCTGTTCTCAAACTTAAAAATATGGCTCCAGGGAAAGAGATTTTCCACAAATGAAAAAGTCATGTCAGAGACGAAAGCCTATTTTGAAGTGTTTGACAAATCGTATTTTTTCAAAGGTATCCAGATGTTAGAGGATCATTGGAAGAAGTGCATTTCACTTAAACGGAGATTATGTTGAAGAATAAAATTGATTTCAAATCCAAAAAACTGGATTTTCATTGTCAGGCCACGGAGTTTTGACTCCTTGTAGTGTGTAGTTTGTTTTATTAAATCATCAACTCTGAGTTGCCAAAAAGTGGATGACGGTTTTAATTGGAACCGTTTCATCAATGAAAAAAATTACTCTGAATTGAAGAATTTCAAGTATTGGTGGTAAATATTTTTATTGACCGTAAAGCTGAACTATGTATGCATGAAAGTAACTTCTCCAACTTAAAAAAATATGAAATTAAAAAAATATGTACAGTGCAAGCTACCCCTTACGCGGCCCGGTTATCGCGCCGGCTTAATTTTTAATATTGCAGATTCTATAATCGCGACAGTTTAGGAAAAAGGGGTTCCACTTTCGTGACTTTTATGTATCTGTTTTTTTAAATTTGATTACATTGTCTATAACCAAAAAAAGGGAAATCCCCATCTTTTGGTATATTAACCTTTTTGGATGATTTTGATATTCAATTTTGTCAGTTTATTCGTGTTTTGTTGTGTAAATACATCTCTTAATTTGGTAAAAGTTAAACATACTTTAAAGCCAACGATTTCTCTAAAATTTGAGATTTAAAAAAAAATTAAAAGTGGAAATTCCATAAATTCAATTTGCGTGAATTACAAGTTGCATAAGTCTTCAGTTACACTCATTATAAAGCAAGAAAATTCTTTAAAAAAGTTCGTACGTACAACAGAAAGTGGCCCTGGCAAACGTATGTCCTTAAAGAAAGCTGAGTACCCAAGAATGGAAAAAAATGTTTTATAATTTGTTTTTAAAGCAAAGGGGAAAAAATGTTCCAATATCATCAGAGATTTTACGATCAAAAGCCAGTCATGTGTATTCCAAAATTTATCAAACCAATTCAGTTTTCAATGCCAGTGAAGGATGGTTGAAGAAATTTAACCGTCGACATGGAATTAGATTTTTAAAAATTACGGGCGAGAAATTGTCTTCAAAACCTCATCTTATTGATCTATTTGTGAAAGAGTTTAAGGATTACGTTGATGAGCATGGGTTGACTCTTCACCAAATGTAAATGCCGACGAATCCGGTTTATATTACAGGATGCTTCCAAATTACACTCTTGTCACATGTAATGAGAAAACGGCTCCCGGAAGAAAAATATATAAAGATCCAATAACTTTCCTTTTCAATTGCGAATGGTCAGAAAAACTGAGATTGTTGGTTGTTGGAAAATCGAAAAACCCGCGCGCCTTTAAATGCTTTTTCAATAATCCTGTAAGATACAAGTCCAGTAATAACGCCTGGACGACATCATTTATATTCATCACGAATTTGTTTCCCAATTAGTAAAAGTAAGTTGTTCATAAGTAAAAATTTTTTTATGTCCGACAGTTTTTGGCTTCAAAAGTTCTGCCGCAAAAAGAAGTTTTGCTTTTAGATAACGCGACGCATAACCCAGTTGGGGAACTAAAAAGTGATAACGGTTTAATTATAGCAATGAATCTACCACACTATTCAATTAGATCAAAACGTTATCAACTTGGCGTTATCAACAACAAATTAAATTATAAAAAACAATTGCTCACCCACTTGCTTGGCGAGCAGGGGACAAATTTGGAGCTCAAACTAAAAAACTTCAATCTCAAAAATGCAGTTCATATTCTAGCTACGTCCTGGGATAAAATATCAGTGTCCAATATCCAAAAATACTGGAACGTCTTGCTCGAATTCAGTAGAGAATGAGGTGAAGAGGATAACATGCCCTTAAATATTTGAAAAAAATATAATTCAAGAAGATAACGAAGATATTTCAACTATTGGTGCACGTGTAGCTCAAATTGGTATGGAACATCTTTTCACGAATGCTGACATAAACAACTGGATTCAAGAAAAAATTTCATGTGGAAAATAATGAGGAGCAAAAGGAATTGTCAGATGAGGATTTACACGACAGTGGTTAGGAAGAAAACAAAAGTGGACGATGCTATAACATCGATAACATCGAAAATGATAAGCCTACAACTGCACTATATGAACTACGTGATTCAGCTATTATTTTAAAAAATAATTTGCCAAAAAAGCAACTCAAAATCTCCAATTTCTTTAAAAATGTTTCAAATGTAAATACATACATAGGTCAATAAAAACAATTTTTCAATAAAATTTTGAGTTCTGTTATCGCGAAAATTCAGATTTCGCGCCAGGTCTGGTTTTTAATTAGTCGCTAAAATCGAGCTTGCACTGTATCATGTTTTTGTATACAACTTTTAAAAGAAATTTCAAAACGCTTTAATTTTTCAAGAAAAGATTAAAAACGCCCTCGCCATAGAAATTACTTTGGAGTCTTTATTGAACAGGCGGTAATGAAGAAACCATTTAAACCTAAAGGAAATTATTAAGATTTTCGAATATTATCTATAATATTAATAGGCTAGGCGATTTCTTGTAACCGATGTTTTGATGTTTGTATTTCTTTTAAGCCGATTTTCAGATTTACAGATTTTTAATTTTTTTCCTTTATTTTGAGTAAATTGCATTTAAAGTTGCTACTAACACATACATAAAATTATACAATGTGTGTGTTTATTAAATTTCTTAATGTTTTTGTAATAAAAATGAGTCTGTTTTTTTTTTGTGTTTATTTGTGAATTGGTTATAATTGATTAGCATACCTTTATGGTCTTTATTTAATAAAAAGATAAAATTTCCTAGAATTTGCACTCGAATTTCGAGGGCTGCAATCTGCTAGTAGATATAAATAGCAAATTCAAATTCAAAAATGGAATGGATAAAAAATATTTTGAAGATCTAATTTGTTTTGTGCAAAATTTAGTGACATAGTCACATAGTTCAGCTGCTGCCAAAAGAAAAGGTTCACAACTTAATTTAATAAAAAGCAAATTTCCAAAATGATTCACAATATGTGTGGTCTGTTAAAGAGATGTTGTGACGTTAGCGAATAATTTTTTTTTATCTCAAATAACAAAGTGCTGAATTTTAACTGAAACTATTGTGTTGATCTCTATTTGTAATAAAATTACATATGTGTTTTTTTTTATTTGGTATGTAATCTGTAAAAGAATTTCATTTTTGTTTTGTTCTTTGTTAACTCTGAAGTAGAAATTTTGTTAATAATTAAATTTATATAATTATTATGTTAATATATTTAAATAAAATATAAAAATAAAAAAATTATAATAATAATTATATAATTATTATGTTAATATATTTAAATAAAATATTAAAATAAAGTAATTTAAACTTTGGTTATTTTTTTTCTCATTTGGCAACTTTTTTTTTTAATTTTGGTTACAAAAATTTTTTTGTCCTGGCAACACGATCTCAAACCAGAATAATTTCTTACTTAATTATCAATAATTTTTTTTACACAATTTAGCAAAAAATTTTTTTCACAAATATACATTTTTTTTTTGTGTATGTATATAAACTGAAATTTGATTGTAAGAGAGTAATTAAAAAAAAATAATACGTTTTTATTTAAAAAATTTTGAATTATTTTCACAAGCATTTTTCTTCACCTAGATTTGGCAACACTGATTACAACCATTGTTAAGAATTCACTGTTTCAGTACTGCAAAAGTCCTTCAGATATTGATATTGAGGCCGCATACATTTGTCACACTGTATATTATAACACAGTTCCAACATAAATCTATTTATAGTTAGAAAAAAAAATATCTCAAGCAAATCTTAAAAAAAAAGAAGTTCTTGTACCTAAGTACTTGCAGTTTGGAAATATCTAAGTTGGTGCAGTATATTTTAAAGTTAATTATAAATAAAAATAAAAAAAAATAAAATAAAGATATTCTTTAACGAACTAACTGATAACAAGGATTATAGCTAAAAGTCTTGTACATGTATCAGTAGAACCGTTTTTTTTTTAATAAATTTATAATAAAATAAATAAATATAAAAAGTTAAAAAATACCAACAAAATAAATTAATTAACAAACTTTGGATGTAAAAGTATGGTGCGTTTTTACGAATATCGGAGTGCAAAGTGAGTGTTAAAATAAATAAAAAAAAAAACAATAATGTTAAAAGGATAATGGCAAATCAAAATGACAAACGATCATGATGGCAGGTATATCGTAAAAAACTAATAAAGAAATTTCTGAATTCGTAATTAATTTTAAAAAAAATATTAAGTTACGATATACCGGCCCGATCATATAATTAAAAAATTTTTGATTAACAAATATTAGTACAAACAAATTACAACCTAAAACAACAGCTATGGATTTTGTTCAGTTAGACATTCTATAGTCTAACTGCTGAATTCTGTTGAAAATGGAACTTACATTCCACAAGGATGAATGATGTAGTGAGATGCTCCTTTTTTGCATTTCGATAATGATGATAAGGTGCAAATTTGTCATTTTAATTAAATATATCCTAATCTATTTAGTTTTTTAAGTGTTCCAGTTTGTTATTAAAGTTTTTTTTTTTTTTTTTAGTAATGACTCATGCATGCAATATGCAAAAATTAGTGCTGGCATGCAAACGCCATACGTGAGCAAATTACAATTTTCTATTATTTTTTTATGATTGTTATTATTTTTTTTAATATTCATTATGCGTGTTTGGCTAAAAAAGAATGCAAATGTCCAAATGGTCCTTGTGTTACAGAGTTGGAGACCTCGTGGAAATAGCACGAGACATTTTTAAGAAGGGCAACTGCCTAAAGGTGAAAAAGCGCTGAGAAGGCTGCCATCATACTTCAGACAGTGCCTCAATTGGACATTTGCTTATTATAATTTTTTTAAGGTGTCTTTGAATATATTTAAAAGGTGCCGCTACGAGCTAAACAAGAGTATTTTGAGTATTAGTAGTAAATAGTTAGTTGTAGTAGTAGAAGTTATAAATAATTGAAATTTTTATTTTTAGTGGTAAAATAGTAGTATGATTTTTTTTTTTTTGTAGTTAATATGTATACGTACACTTACACATATTCTACATTAAACTAAATACATAATTAAATGGTGCAATATTACAGCCCTGGCGTTTTACAAAACATTTCTTTGTTGGCCTTAATTTCACACTCTAAAAATGTAGAACGAATGTTTAAATATGACCTTTTTACAAAAAAATGTTTTTGTTTTATATCACCGATCTTGCGTGTCGATTTTTTTCGTTTTTCTCTCTGCAGTAAAAAATGTAATTATTTCATTATTAATTTATTTTCTTTTTCTTAAGTTACAATCCTGTAAATACTAAATTTAAATTTTAGTAAAAAAATTAAAAAACGATAGAAAATCAAAAGACAACGTTAAAAATAATGTTTTCTTTATAAAAGGGCATTGTAAACATTTTAAAACTAAAGACAATTTTTCAAATATGTTTATTAAAAAAAGGAATAACGTTCTCGGTGAGATTATGTCTTGTTTGAAGTTTAACAACAATTAAAAATTTACCAAGTTTAGTCTAAAATTGTACACTTTTTTAATCAAAGTTTACACTCAAAAAATTTTTTTAATAATTACATAAAAGTCTCGTGTATATTACAGTAGTAATATTTTTGTACAAAAAATGTGAATATTTAAGATTTATTTATATGTATTTATATTTATTACAAAAAAAGAACAAATGCAACGCTCTAAGTATTATAGTTTCTTTGTTCGTTGTTCTTTATTGCTTTGTTCTTTTTACATTTCAATTAATTAGTTTTTTTTATTAACTGACCAAATTTTCAGTTATATTTTTATTTTTATTTTTTTTTTTTTTTTTTGGGGTAATTAACGGTCACATTTTTAGATGTTGTAACTTTCTTCGTAGTTAACTCTACTAACAAAATTATTTGAGTGTACTTAACAGTACTGTTATATTTAGTTTGAAATGTCGGAGAATTACTTTTTATGAAAATCCCACTAAATTTTCGAGATTTCCCTTATTGTTTCATGGACGAAATCTGGCCAAAATCGCGATCTATTTTAAACAAAATTTCCGTTATTTTTTACTCCCTTTATATTAACTCGTAGTGTCTGCTTGTCTGTTTGTCATTTTTTAACCATTTTCCCTTGATCCAATCGAGCTGAAACTCTGCAGGCAGACTCGCGACGACGATAAAAATGATCCGATATAGTTTTTTTTTTTTTTTTTTTTTTTTTTTTTGAAAATTATTTCCATAAAAAATTTTTGATTTTTAGCATAGATATTTTTCGAGACATGTTTCATTTTCAATCAATCAATTATTTAATTAAATTATGGTAAGTAAATTTACATATAAAGGGAGTATAATAAAAACTTGGTTTTTATGGGTTGGTTTTTTTTTACTAATTTTGTATATTTGGTTTTTTATGCATTTTTTTTATACCCCATAACACTATATGAGGTCAGGGTATAAAGAGTTTGGCTGATGTTTGTAACAAATAAAAATATTTGACATAGACCCTTTTATTATTCCGAATGACTCAGAATCACATTTAGCGATGTCTATCCATCTGTCCGTCCATCTGTCTGTCTGTGTGGCCATGTAAACCTTGTAATGAAACTACAGGTCGCAAATATCAATACACTTAGTTTGAGGATATAAGCTTTAATCGACTATAGGACGAACGCTATTGAAATTGGTGAAAATCGAAGCCTGTTCAGAGCTAGTCCCCATATAAATGACCCTTATGGAATAAACTTAAATGGCATTAAGATCCAAATTATCATATAGATCTCGCTCAAATTTAGTGTGTGTGTGTTCATTACATTACATTTATTTTTTGCAAAAACATATACAAACCAAATTTGAGAAAAATCTGTGCAATATTTGTTTTTTTGACCGAGATCTATATACATAATAATTTGGTAATTTAAGTCGATCTTACCGGGGTCATTTGCATGGATACTAGGTCTGAACATGCACCGATTTTCACCAATTTCAATAGCGTTCATCCTACAACCGATAAAAGCTTATACACTAAATTGTATCAAAATATATTCATATTTGTGGCCTGTAGTTTGATTACAAGGTTTACATGGACACACAGACGGACGGACGCACGGACGGACGTCACTAAATCAACTCAGGAAGATGGGTCTAGGTCAAATATTTTTGGTAGTTACAAACATCAGCAAAAACTCATTATACCCTGACCACATAGTGGTAAAGGGTATAAAAAGCTGTATTAAAATTCTGTCTTTTTCGCCAGGATAGTGTGGCATCTTCGTTATATTTTTACCGTTAGAAGAGAAATAAGTGGTAGTGTGCTATCCATCGGGTAAAGGTCTCTTCGTCACGTATATTATTTCTCGAATACGAGAAAGCTCGTGTTGGGTTTTTGCTTTGTGGTCCTAATGCTGACTACACACCAGGCAACGGTTGCTTCAATATGTTGTAGCAACGATGGTGCACACGTAGCAACGGTTGCCTCAACCAAGCAGAAATATCAAAAAGTTTTGATATTTTTCGTTGGTTGATGCCGTTGCCTGATGTGTAGCCAGCATAATGGTTGCTACTCTATTTGTAATTAGGTTAAATGTACTTTTTGCACGTGTTTAATTTTAAGGTTACATACTGAACAGCTCCCCCTAACCTCCCTTGCGAATGCAATGGTTGTATAGGGAAGCTACGAGAGTTTACGCTGGATTTTTGGTTTCATACCTTTTCCATTAAAATTTAGAATACAAACAAAAAAGTAGAAAAGAAATAATTAAAGTAATAGATTTTAAGCAAACTCTCGTGATTTCACACCGAATGTAAACATTTAGGAAGACTGAATTATTTACTACAGACAAAAACAAAAACTGCTGCATTAAACATTTTAAAAATGTGAAGATTTATTTTTTTTTAATTCTGTTTACCCACGCCAGCAGGACAGTCTGATTCAAATTAAATTTATATTTATCTTATTACCTGCTTTCAACATGAAAACTAGGGTGCTTCAAAAAAAATTGTAATTTTTTTTTTTTGCTTTTTTAATTTTTTGATCTTACCCCCTCAAATGTGTTTATTTAATATAAAAAAATCCTCACCAAAGACGGACGTCACAGCTCAACTCTACGAGGTCGCTATTTTAATTTTAGTTTCATTATATATTCTTAAAGCTGAGTATTAAACTTTCTAAAACGATTTTTAAAAATGGTTGTCACGACGTATGGCATTTAAATACGCTACTTACAAATAGATACGGTAAAATTTTCGAGAAATTATGCAAATAAAGAATTATTACAAGCAATGTAGATGGCTGTAACCTGTCTTCTAGTTACGATATCAAACTGTCTAATAACGTTTTGGGAAGCTTAAAGAGTCAGCTTTAAGAATATATAATGGTTTCTTATAAAAATTTCGTTAATTATAAGTAAATCCAATTTTGGTTAAAATGGAATTTTTCACATGTTAATTAAATGGGAAAATAAAACTAAAATAGCGACCTCTTAGAGTTGAGATGGAACGTCCATCTTTGGTGAGGATTTTTTTATATTAAATAAAAACATAAAACATACTACTCGAGCTACTCGTTCAGCTCGAGTAGCTCGTTTACTACTCGAGTGGCTCGAGTACTCGATCTTGACCGCAGGCTCTAATCTCGACTCTTTTGCTCATAACAAGAAAGGGAAGAACGTCAAATTGGTTGCAACATGCTGGGGAGATATTTCGTTAACAAAATGCAAAGGTAATTTTTTGTCTCTGGGTGTATTTGATATAGACCTATGAGTACAACTTTATTTTTTTTATTCAAAGTTTTTTGTATGAGCAATATTTATGATATATAGAACTATTTTTTTTATCACCATTTGAATGCTAAAGTTAAATAGGAAAATTCTTGTTATTTAAAAAAAAAACTGATCTAAAATTTAAACTTGGATTATCAATTCTCAATTAATATTGATGTGTCGCAATGTTTTTCGTCGGTGGTTCCATTATGTTATCTCGCATGTTGTTGTGTGACTGATATGCATGTGTATGCATGTTTTGTTTTTGTTTGTTTTGTTTTTAGTTTAATGTCAACAAATCTAACGGCCTACATTGAAGCTATGCAAAAAAGTATGTTACATGTTTTTAGTTTTACAAAATAAGCTGCTGTTTTTTAAGTTGCACAGTTTAAGAAGTGTGTGTTGTTTTTGTTTTGTAAATACTAAATTGTCGTTTAAATAAACAGAAAAGTTTTTCAATACAATCAATGTTTTTTTTTATAATCAACATAATAGTAAATAAGTATAGTTGGCGCAAATCAAAAACACAACATCAAGATTTTTTTCGAAAAAAAAGTTAGTTTTAAGAAACCATACAAACGAATTTCAAAAACAAACGAACGTACAAGGTTTAAAAATTGTTTCAAATTTTTACAAAAATTATTGCAAACTTATGTATTGTTTTAAATGTTTAAAATGTTCTTATGTAATTAAAAATGATGGTATAATGTATTGATTTTTTTTTTGGAATTTCTAAAATGTATCAGCCATTTATCAAGCAATAACAAAATAAATTTCGTACATAAAATTAATTTTATTATCTTGGTAAGGCTGTATGTTTGATTTGAATACTTTATAGAAAAAAAAATATACATAAAGAACAGTTTTGAGGATATAGAAAAGAATATTGGGGCCATGTTAAACATAAGAAAATGAAGAAGAGTTACAAAGTCTTCAAATCTAAGTATTATGTACGATATAATATTATTCCAAATGTACTGCAACTTACATTGGGATGCTATGAAATAGATGATAAAGTTGCTGTTGCAATTTGTTATTAAAAATGTTTGTTACTGTTGAAAACTACTGAGAATGAAATGGAAGGGTAGGTTAAAGAAGTTGTAAAACTGTAACATAAACAAAAAAAGAAAAGAAAAAAAATAATTGAATAAACTCAAAACTTTTTGCCACTGAACTTAAAAACAACTGAAAATTCGAAAAATTTGTTACAAATAAGTGAACCAAATGTTTACTAATACACTTTATACACTGTCTGACAAGTCTATAGGTTTGAGCAAACAAAAAATTTTCCATCTCACTTCCGAATTGTTGACTAACTGAGAACTTAACCGGATCTCATATGAGTTCAACAAGCATGTATGTATAAGATGATGATAGTTTTTATATTACGTTCACAAACATTCATCAGTATTCTGTGTACAGGGCGGTCCATCTAGTGTTTGCAACACCAATGTGCTGTGTTATTATAATACAGTCTGAGACATTCGTTTGCACGCACATCAAATATTTTATTAAAATTGCTCTTAGTATAGATTAGATTAGATTAGATTAGATTAGATTAGATTAGATTAGATTAGATTAGATTAGATTAGATTAGATTAGATTAGATTAGATTAGATTAGATTAGATTAGATTAGATTAGATTAGATTAGATTAGATTAGATTAGATTAGATTAGATTAGATTAGATTAGATTAGATTAGATTAGATTAGATTAGATTAGATTAGATTAGATTAGATTAGATTAGATTAGATTAGATTAGATTAGATTAGATTAGATTAGATTAGATTAGATTAGATTAGATTAGATTAGATTAGATTAGATTAGATTAGATTAGATTAGATTAGATTAGATTAGATTAGATTAGATTAGATTAGATTAGATTAGATTAGATTAGATTAGATTAGATTAGATTAGATTAGATTAGATTAGATTAGATTAGATTAGATTAGATTAGATTAGATTAGATTAGATTAGATTAGATTAGATTAGATTAGATTAGATTAGATTAGATTAGATTAGATTAGATTAGATTAGATTAGATTAGATTAGATTAGATTAGATTAGATTAGATTAGATTAGATTAGATTAGATTAGATTAGATTAGATTAGATTAGATTAGATTAGATTAGATTAGATTAGATTAGATTAGATTAGATTAGATTAGATTAGATTAGATTAGATTAGATTAGATTAGATTAGATTAGATTAGATTAGATTAGATTAGATTAGATTAGATTAGATTAGATTAGATTAGATTAGATTAGATTAGATTAGATTAGATTAGATTAGATTAGATTAGATTAGATTAGATTAGATTAGATTAGATTAGATTAGATTAGATTAGATTAGATTAGATTAGATTAGATTAGATTAGATTAGATTAGATTAGATTAGATTAGATTAGATTAGATTAGATTAGATTAGATTAGATTAGATTAGATTAGATTAGATTAGATTAGATTAGATTAGATTAGATTAGATTAGATTAGATTAGATTAGATTAGATTAGATTAGATTAGATTAGATTAGATTAGATTAGATTAGATTAGATTAGATTAGATTAGATTAGATTAGATTAGATTAGATTAGATTAGATTAGATTAGATTAGATTAGATTAGATTAGATTAGATTAGATTAGATTAGATTAGATTAGATTAGATTAGATTAGATTAGATTAGATTAGATTAGATTAGATTAGATTAGATTAGATTAGATTAGATTAGATTAGATTAGATTAGATTAGATTAGATTAGATTAGATTAGATTAGATTAGATTAGATTAGATTAGATTAGATTAGATTAGATTAGATTAGATTAGATTAGATTAGATTAGATTAGATTAGATTAGATTAGATTAGATTAGATTAGATTAGATTAGATTAGATTAGATTAGATTAGATTAGATTAGATTAGATTAGATTAGATTAGATTAGATTAGATTAGATTAGATTAGATTAGATTAGATTAGATTAGATTAGATTAGATTAGATTAGATTAGATTAGATTAGATTAGATTAGATTAGATTAGATTAGATTAGATTAGATTAGATTAGATTAGATTAGATTAGATTAGATTAGATTAGATTAGATTAGATTAGATTAGATTAGATTAGATTAGATTAGATTAGATTAGATTAGATTAGATTAGATTAGATTAGATTAGATTAGATTAGATTAGATTAGATTAGATTAGATTAGATTAGATTAGATTAGATTAGATTAGATTAGATTAGATTAGATTAGATTAGATTAGATTAGATTAGATTAGATTAGATTAGATTAGATTAGATTAGATTAGATTAGATTAGATTAGATTAGATTAGATTAGATTAGATTAGATTAGATTAGATTAGATTAGATTAGATTAGATTAGATTAGATTAGATTAGATTAGATTAGATTAGATTAGATTAGATTAGATTAGATTAGATTAGATTAGATTAGATTAGATTAGATTAGATTAGATTAGATTAGATTAGATTAGATTAGATTAGATTAGATTAGATTAGATTAGATTAGATTAGATTAGATTAGATTAGATTAGATTAGATTAGATTAGATTAGATTAGATTAGATTAGATTAGATTAGATTAGATTAGATTAGATTAGATTAGATTAGATTAGATTAGATTAGATTAGATTAGATTAGATTAGATTAGATTAGATTAGATTAGATTAGATTAGATTAGATTAGATTAGATTAGATTAGATTAGATTAGATTAGATTAGATTAGATTAGATTAGATTAGATTAGATTAGATTAGATTAGATTAGATTAGATTAGATTAGATTAGATTAGATTAGATTAGATTAGATTAGATTAGATTAGATTAGATTAGATTAGATTAGATTAGATTAGATTATATTAGATTAGATTACATTAGATTAGATTAGATTAGATTAGATTAGATTAGATTAGATTACATTAGATTAGATTAGATTAGATTAGATTAGATTAGATTAGATTAGATTAGATTAGATTAGATTAGATTAGATTAGATTAGATTAGATTAGATTAGATTAGATTAGATTAGATTAGATTAGATTAGATTAGATTAGATTAGATTAGATTAGATTAGATTAGATTAGATTAGATTAGATTAGATTAGATTAGATTAGATTAGATTAGATTAGATTAGATTAGATTAGATTAGATTAGATTAGATTAGATTAGATTAGATTAGATTAGATTAGATTAGATTAGATTAGATTAGATTAGATTAGATTAGATTAGATTAGATTAGATTAGATTAGATTAGATTAGATTAGATTAGATTAGATTAGATTAGATTAGATTAGATTAGATTAGATTAGATTAGATTAGATTAGATTAGATTAGATTAGATTAGATTAGATTAGATTAGATTAGATTAGATTAGATTAGATTAGATTAGATTAGATTAGATTAGATTAGATTAGATTAGATTAGATTAGATTAGATTAGATTAGATTAGATTAGATTAGATTAGATTAGATTATATTAGATTAGATTAGATTAGATTAGATTAGATTAGATTAGATTAGATTAGATTAGATTAGATTAGATTAGATTAGATTAGATTAGATTAGATTAGATTAGATTAGATTAGATTAGATTAGATTAGATTAGATTAGATTAGATTAGATTAGATTAGATTAGATTAGATTAGATTAGATTAGATTAGATTAGATTAGATTAGATTAGATTGGATTAGATTAGATTAGATTAGATTTGATTAGAATAGATTAGATTAGATTAGATTAGATTAGATTAGAATAGATTGGATTAGATTAGATTAGATTAGATTAGATTAGATTAGATTAGATTAGATTAGATTGGATTGGATTAGATTAGATTAGATTAGATTAGATTATATTAGATTAGATTAAATTGGATTAGATTAGAGTCGATTAGATTTAGAAGGCTCTACGCACTGCGACCAATTTGATCTTTTTGCAGCCCATGGTTGTCCTAAAGAATAAGGCTCCTTATAAAACCAATTACCCTGCTTGGCATGAGATACCATATATCCCGGGGGGATACAGTGTATCATCCAAGTACAAGGGTTCTTTTGCTACTTATTTTTGGACATTCTCAGAGAATGTCCGTATTTAAACGGAAAAATTGCAGGGGGCTAATCGCCGTATTCGATATCGAGTAGAATCATTAGAAATTCTATATTTTGGTTTATTATTTAAAGAAAACTATAGTTGTTTTCTATGCGAACTTTCCAAATTTATTTGTAAAATAAATTTATTTTACAAAATTAATATATTTTATTTTACAAAATTTAAAGAAAACGAATAAACATCAGACCACGTTCCACTTTTACTCTTAACCAGGGGCCATAATTCGTTAAATGCAACAGAGTAAAATTATTCGTAGTATTTTATTTTGGAAAATAAAAAATTAATTTCGATCGAAAAATTTCGATAGCGAATGCGTCGATTAGACCCCAAGTCTGCAAATGCGTTCTGATGCTGTAATAACAAATAATTTTAAATTGGGCAGAAACTGCAATGAGAAGTTCTTTAAAACTTACGTCACGGCAAAATGGCCAAATTCGACATGAAGCAATGCTAAATCGCCTATCATATTAACAAAAAAATCAAGATTAAATTGATGATTCCTTTGTCCAAGAGAACTGTAGCCCGTATTTTATATGCGACTCCATTAATAAGAAGGAAAAAACTATAGTCTGAGCTGCGATTGTCCAAGACCAACAAGAAAGACGCCTGAACTTCGCGGAGTTAAAAAGGTTCTTTCGGATCACAACATTAATAAGTCTTCGGGACTAGATGGTATACCAGCACTGGTGCTGAGACAGTGCTCTTCGACGCTAGCCAGTCCATTGACCAACCTTTTCAGCCTTTCGTACCGTACGAGAGTCTTTCCCTCTTGCTGGAAGGTTGCTAATGTCCAACCAATCTCTAAAAAGGTGCGGCTAATAACCCTGAAAATTATCGTCCAATTGTAATCTGCTCTGCGCTCCCAAGGGTGATGGAGAGCATGATCAATTTCCATCTTGTGAACTACCTAGAGGCCAACTCACCTCTTAATGATCTATAGTATGGTTTCCATAGAAATCGTTCCATGGGAGACCTGTTAGCTCTACTTTCTGAGCGCTGAAGCCGATCCATTCGCAATTTTGGCGAAAGTAAAGTGGTTGCTAATAAAACTTCATATGTTGAGCTCGAGGTCATTGATTTTCATATGAAGTTTTATTAACAATTTGAAAGGTCGAATAAATACAACTATAAAAGTAAAGTGGTTGCTCTAGATACTTCCAAGGCATTCGATCGTGTGTGGCACTGTGCATTGCTATCAAGGCCGGTAATGATTTCTCTCGATTTATATTGAGTTTTCTCAGAGACCGAACAATGCGTGTTGTTATTGATGGGGTCTCATCTAACGAGTTTCAGCTTAATTCAGGGGTACCCCAAGGTTCCGTTCTTTCTCCTTCTCTTCTCCTTATCTTTTCGAACGACCTTCTTGGTCAAACTTTTAATTCTATACAACACTCTTTCACAGATGACAGCAGCATTTCTCATTCATTTTTCTTTAATTGTAGGCCTAGCCTCTTGGACGTTGGGAGCAAAAGGCGGACAATGAATGACACACTGAATCAAGACCTGTTAACAATCTCCGAGTTGGGTATAGCGGATAGGGTTGTATGTTGACCCATAGGGCCATGGATTCAACAATGTCATCTGTATATATGGGTGGTATATGTAGGTATTGAGGCATGTTGATGTTCTAGGCATGATAATTCAATGTGAGGTTCTTTGAAATGAACATGTTTTTCAAGTATCGAAAGAAGCATTCAAGTGTCTTGGTTTTCTAAAACGGTGCAAAAATTACTTCACTCCTTCTGATCTCCTTAAAATTTATACTACTTACATTCGACCGAAAATGAAATACAACTCCCATATATGGGCAGGAGTTCAAGTCTGTTTTAGAGCAGCTACTGGACCGTGTGCAAAGGAGGGCATTGGCGCTCATCAATGACAGTACGGTATCCAACTCTATTAACTCATTGGAACATCGTCGGAATGTGGGTTGTATAGCACTGTTCTATAGATATTACCATGAGATTAGCGAACTTATTCCAAGTGCCCGAGTTTTGGTTCACTCTGAGTGTTGCTTAACAAAAAAAAAGTAATATGAGTGGAAAAAAGTTATATTCTCGGATGAAAAGAATTTCAATCTTGATGAGCCTGACTGATACAGCTGCTACTGGCATGACTTAAACTTAAAGCGGCACGGTGGTTAAAAATTTCGGTGGTGGAAGTGTAATGGTATGGAAAGGATTCTCCTACAATTTTAAGCTTCCCATATGTTTCACTTCATGTTTTGTTTTGGAAACAAAATTTGGACAAAGTCCAGATGAGGACTACATTTTTTAGCAGCATAATGCATCAATCCATGTTTCTAAACAAAGTAAGGATTGATTTTCTGCTAACTACATTAAATTACTCCCAAGGCCAGCTTATAGAGAATTTATGGAGAATTCCCGCGGCCAGGGTCTATGAACATGGACAGTTTTTGAGGCATATATGTATAAGTAGAGCTTAGATATACAATTAAATACTATTGGAAATAATCGAGGTCACACAAAATAATTATAAAAGAAATAATATTTAATTTTTGTAATTAATTTTTAAGTTTTTTATAATTGAAGTAAAATGAGTGTAAACGAAAGTCTTATCCCAATTTCAGTTTTATTAAAAAGAAAGTGAAATATGTTTAAATTTTGAAATAAACAAATCTTTTTGTAAAAAAAAATCCTAAAAATTTTTTTCTTTCACAAAAAATGGTAAAAAAAAACCATGGTGGTGCACTCGAATGTCTCGCACTATGCGGATTACGAAATGCGTCGATTTAAGGTCTAGTTAGCCATTATTAAAATGTAACCGTATCGTATCGTAACGTTGGCATTTAGTGCAATTATAGAACGTAAAAAACGAACCAGCATGTTGCTTAACCAAACTTTATCAGCTGTTCAAAAATGTCACTACAAACGTAGCAAAAATCTAAAATCAACAGAAGCTAACGATACGATACGTTTAGCTTAAGTTGGGTAAGCACTTGCATGTGTTTTTCATAAGACAGGTTGAATCAGCTAATTCGCGCCTTTACCGTTACGCGTGGCGAACTAGGCCTTTACTCTTGAACAACGTTGCGAAATATTAAAAACTTATTTCCGAAGTGGTGAATCTTCCGCTGAAAGTTTAAGAAAATTACGTTCAAAATTCGGTAAAAAAAAAAGAAGCGCCTTCCCGGCAATCTGTGGACAATTTTGTCAAACGTTTGTATTAAACCGGATCATTATTTGATCAAACTACACGCTCTTGTGCTCGTACAGTGCATACAAACGAAAACATTGCTGCATAAAGATCTCGGTATGACGCCATACAAAGTTCAACTAGTGCAGGAGCTGATGCCGCAAGACCACAACGTTTTCGGTTCACTAATTGAGCTACGAAACGCTTGAAAGAAGATGAGCATTTTTACCGAGCATTATCTAACGTAGCTCATTTTCATCTCGGTGGTTACGTCAATAAGCAAAATTCTCACATCTGGGGCACAAAAAATCCAAACATGATTGCTGAAAAGCCAATGCACCTGGCAAATGCGTATTTGTGGCCCATGTTAAAAGATATGGATCTGGACAACAGTTTGTTTCAACAGGATGGCGCGCCGTGCAACACACAAGCCGTGGAAAGTTTAAAAATCGCGTTATTATACGTTATAGCGATGTGCATTGGACAGCGCGCAGCTGTGATTTGACCCCGTTATACTATTATTTGTGGGGAGGTGTCAAGGAAGAGTGTTACGCTAATCAATCAGCGTTGATTGAAACACTGAAAAAATAAATTAGTTCAGGCATCGGTAAATAGCTCCATACTGTCGAAAAAGTACTGAACAATTGGGTTTATCGTACGGGCTATTGCAAGGCCAGCCGAGGAAGTCATTTGAATGAAATAGTGTTTCATAATTAACCATTACGAATGTACTTTTGAATAGAAAAATCCGAATAAAAATAAATAATGAGTTTTTATTTATAGCAGCATCAAATGCAAATCGTATATATGGTCCACCCTGTATACTGTTTTAAATTGTGAACAAAAATAACAGTTATTTTTAAAATGTTAAACAGAAGACCATATAGAAATAAATTTACAATATTAATTCTTTTTGATTTATAGTTTTTCGAGTAAAATAAATAAATTTTTTTGATTTTTATTATAAATGGCTTAATTATTATGGTCACTGGCTTCAAACGTTATGTTATTTTTTTGTTTTCATAACTAAAAATGTCGGACAATGTAAATTTCTGTTTAAACTGACTGCACAAATATACACGTTATAAATGAGAATATCTCTATTATAATCCCAACGATATTTTCTTGTATGTTAAAAAAAAAATATTTACATTGAAATTGTTAATTTCAGGTGGAATACATTAAAGGGACTTTCACAGTGGAAGGTTCCAACCTTTTTTTTTTTTTTTTTTTTTTTGGTTAAAGAGAATACTGCACATAAATAAACCTATTTACAAGGATAATTTACGAAAAAGGCACAAGCAGAGCCCTAAAGAAAAGATGCTGATTGATAAAAAATGTATCTCTTGGAATTTTACTTTGTAAAATGAAAAAAAAGATGTAAAAAACGACACCGCACGACACGTAGTAGGGCAATTAAGGTGCTGGTGATACATACATAACATACCCCTGACGGGGGGAGCCCCGTCAACTTGTAAACGTAAATTTGATGCTCGTCTAGAGAAGCGTATTGTGTGCCAGTTATTGTCATTTAGAACTGATTGGCCAGCCAACAGATTCTGTAAGAAATGGGTTAAATTAAAAAACAAGCCATCACATATCAATAACAATTTTGTGTTTACCTTTTCGCGATCACTTAATCTTACACTGGCACGAATACGTCCGGCTACTAACGCAATTTCTAGTCGATCTGGCGAATTTGATTCGGCGCTAGTCATTAGCAATAAACCGGTGGGTCTGGCAGTTTTAAACCTCAATAGCAGTTCTTCCGTTTGTGTCTTTGTACCTTGACCATTACCCAGCCACACGGTCATATGTTGAGTACCGTTAAAAGCCAATGCTGCCGATTCCCGGCCACAAGTTGGACCGTAATAAAGTGTTGCTGTACAATCACAAATGGGGCGATTCCAACCTTCCATACAAGTGCCGCCATTTAAACAGGGATTACCCGTACACACGTTAGCCTGAACATGACAGGACGGCTTAACCGAAGCTAAGGTGAGGGAAAGTATTATTTAATTTTTAAAACCAAAAAATAGAAATAAAAATTTTATGAAAGATACTCACCCGAGTCTTGCAATCTGGCGAATGCCGCTATATCTATGGCCTTGGCACTTAATACCAGATCTCGGAAACAACCTACAAAACCTTGACGTAAAGTGGCCGTCCATATGGCTGGCGGCCAATTAGCTGTATTATGGGCCGGACCAGTGCCACCGACATACATATGGCCATCTAATTCCAAAATTGTTCCTTCACCTGGTGTACGAAAATCATTCCAAACTCCATCCACACTAACCTTGGAGTCTCTGCCATTGCGTCGTAAGATGAAATCATGCCAATCACCATCATCAACTCTACGCCTGGAACCACGTACCTTTGCAGCGCCCGAACCCAAATCTAAATGTATGTAAATGTGACCATTTAACAGTTCGATGGCGAATAGAACAGGCTACGGGGAAGTGAAAAGACAGATTAAGTTATGTGTAAAAGCCTTTAACTAAAATAACAACTCACATTTTTCGATTTAGGTTGCTTGGAACCCGTTGCTAATATGATCAAGCCATTTGGTTCTTTTGTGCGAAATTTAAAAGAAATGGAACTTTGTTTACCAGTTTCCCAAGGTGGCAAAACCTAAGAAGAAATCCAACAGTCATTAAAGATTTTAAGTTAAATTTCCAGAACTTATACCCTACCAAATGAGATTCTCGAGTTGTAAATGTTACCGGATCTTGGGGATCTCCTATGGGACATTGGTATTCGATATTACCAGCCACTTGTATGAGTTTAGATCCACTTTTAGCTAAATCAATTAGATTTAAAACTAAAGTGTCTGCGGAGAATTCAACCTTAAAAATTTATTTATAAACAATAATTCATTTAACAATAATTTATTTAAAATGAGAGAAACAAGCTTACTTTTCGCAAACAACCCACGAAATTATTGTGAACCCGGGCTCCAAGTAAAGCACGTGGGTTTACAGCGCCACCTACATACACTCGCGAAGATGACAGCATGGTAAATTTACCAGCGATATGCGAATGATCCGTGTAGACATCATCGACCACTGTTACGAGCTGAAATATATGATAAATCATTAACTTTTGTGAACGGATGGTTTTGATGGACCTCACTCAAACTTACCCGACAAAAACTTGTTATAGAAGAGATTTCCTGTATTCTGCGATGTACGGTTACTTTGTGCCATTGATGATCATCAAAACGAACTCTGGCTGGTTTAATGTGCATTTCTTGTTTGCCATTTGCCAAACCCATGGTCAAGGATACACCACCATCACGCAAAGCCAGGTTGAGGTAGTCCGTGCCATGCCCTAAAAACACAATATAATTTTAAAGAAATAAATTTTTTATTTAATAACATTACCCGTGTAGAAGAGTAAACCGTTAGGTTGTCTAGTACGAAAATATATTGTTATTGCATCCTGGGCACTGACAATAGGTTCGGCACCGGTCTGACCGAGGTCATATGAAAGGAACTGTGTACCGCGGAATGTGGCTTCGGACGGGGCCTTTTCCTTTTCACAATATTGTCCATCGAATTCTAGATTACGGCACTCGCAAATCGGTCCAGAATCCGTTGAAATACAAATGCCACCATGCTGACATGGGTCATGGCGTTCACATGCATCGGTAGTATTACTGCCACGTGAATTCCGTGTTACCTTTTCCTTTGGCATTTCGCCATGATCACAGGGTCCATCGCCGCATTTGATATCACGCGATTGTTTCATTTCTTGTCGTCTATTTTGTCCACCTGGCTGATCGGCATACACGAGATTTCTTATGGAACCACGAAATCTAGGTTCAAATATCACGCTGGGTAAGGCCAGCAGAGCCAATTTTGTGCTATACCAGTTTGGCATTCCGCCAACATAAACATCAGAGTTGGTAGCAAATTTTCCAAACTGAAACTCTTTACCTTTTGTAGCTCGACTCTGTGAGACACCATCCACAATTAGAGAGGTTTGCTCGTCATTGCGTATAACCTGTAAAATATAGATATATATTGTTTTTTATGTAAATCTGAATTATTTTATGACCAAAACTTTATGCGACAGAGTGTTATCTGAAAACAAAAATTATGCAAAAATATTTTGAAGAGCCCTCGAAATTCGAGCGCAAATTCTAGGAAATTTTATTTTTTCATTAAATAAAGACCCTAAAAGTATGCTAATCAATTATAGCCAATTCACAAATCAACACAAAAAACAAACTCATTTTTATTACAAACACATTAACAAATTTAATGCACACACATAGCATTGTATTATTTTATGTATGTGTTGAAGTTAAACTTCAATTTGCTCAAAGTAAAGGAAAAAATTTAAAAATCTGTAAATCTGCAAAACGGCTAAAAAGAAATGCCTTTCAAATACTATACGTTTGGTCAAAATCGGGATAAAACGGTAGAACAAAACATCGGTCACAAGAAATCGCCTCGCCTATTAATATTATAGATACATGTGGATGTTTGTAAAAATATGATAGAAAAAAATAATAAAATTAATTTTATTCATGAGTGTAAAAACAACAAAAATATGAAAAAATTATTAATATATGTAAAGTTTTAGTTATGGTAAGAAATAAAAAGTGCTACTTAACAGTTTGAACATATAGTTTTTGTTCTCTTCTCCTTTTTCATGGAACTGATCTTTTTTCTGATGAAATAGGCATATGCCTACGATACTCTTCTTTTAGAACTACAATATTTTCTACTAGTTTCTATCATGTCTTCAGCTAGTGGAACTAGAAAGCTTATCAATTCTGTTTTTTTACGATTTATTTCTTGGTGACCGATCCATGCATTTACTACAGCCATAATTAATATTTTGAAAAAAAAAAAAACTTTTTTCATCATATAGTTGACTTTCGATCCAAATCAGATACACCAACTTTCTGATCAGCAATATCTACTCCAGCCATTATAGCTACATATGTTATAATAGCATTTGCGTGTAGTCTTGCTTGTTAAAGTGTTACCTCTTTTGAGTCTATCAACCGGCAAGCAATTGTTCCGAGACAATTGATCATAAATTCACTCTCATTTCTTCGTAACTTTTCAGTGAACTTGGGAACGTTTTTTCGAATTTTTTCTCACAGTTTCGACTGCCGGAAAATCAATGAAATTTATTAGACGGTTACTGGTAAAAAAAAAACATCAAAACTTATCATAACGTCTTTGCTACGTATAGTATTACAATGTTTTTCCACAACTCGTTCTCCTAAGGTAGATTCAGATACAACGGCACTTTCTTCCTTACCGCTATGAATATTTACATCATACACAAACCCTGTTTTAGAGTCACATCTTAACCAAAGCTTAATACCTCGCTTTATTGGTTTTAGAAGTTGATATTGTTTTAACGATGATCGACCCTTAAATTTTGCCGTTGATTCATTAATAGCTTGAAATGTATATTCTGTTCTGGCACTAGGAAAAGTTTTCTTTACGCAGGATACTATCTCTTCTCTATAATACAGTTTAGAGCATCCATCTAGTTTTCTAGGGTCATTGAAATACATTTTAGTCGTTATTGGTTGAAATCGATCTCTAGATATTGCATTTTTTATTCGTATTTTCAGCAATAAATATTATTAAGGATTTTGGAAAATTTCTTTTGAAAATATTGAATTCTTTTGAAGAACGATTAGCATCAACCAAAACAATAGTTTCTTTGTTTTTGGAATCTGCATTCTTGGCCGAAAATCCGAATTTGGTGGTGACCACAGATCTGTGGTTTTCAAGAATAACCGCGTATGTCATAAAATCAAAAAGTTCAGGAGAGCCAAAAACGTTATATTTGAAATTATGGGCTCAATATAAAGTTTTTAGAGCTTTTTATTCAACAGTCCTGTAGATATGGGCAATAAATACTTTATATAAAATTTTGAGTTAAAAATCTTCAGAGGAATAGATATTAGAGAAGGACGAAAAAACAATATGTAAATTACACTTAAAGTGTGTACAGATAAAACAACTTATGTCGACAAACGTCGCTTTCGTTAAAAAAGAAAACTACCAATGCAACCACCCATGTAGACATAAGTTGTTGTTGCTTGAAAAATGGATTTTTGTTCGTCAACAAGAAGTTAACGGGACTTAGGATGAGAATATAACAGCGTATCAAGAATAATAGTGATAAAAAGTAACAGAAATAAACACACAAGTTTATACAAGTGGTTATAAACTGAAAACTAATCCAAAATTATTTTGCATTTTTTTCATTAATAACAACGTATGGCGTTATGTGTCGTTTTCTGAGAAAATAATTTGTCAGCAATCAAACGTAGGTTGGCATACGTCGTTAGTGCTAGAAAATTAATTTAATAAACATTTAAGTTACGTCGTTATTTAAAGAAAAAACTCAGAAATGGTCAATATTTTTTTTAAAAAATTTAACACATGTAAAGAGCGTTAAAAATTAATATATTTGGCACCGTTAACTCAAAACTGACAAAAATGGGCATCCGCGGTTATTCCAGAAAACCACAGAGATATGGGTTTACAACGTTTTCATTTGGACTATCATCATCTCTTGATTCGTCAACTTCATCTTCTTCCTCACTAGAGTCACTAGATTCACTGTAATCAGAAATTTCGGCTTCTTGAAGTTCTTTACTAAGTTCGGACATTTTTTCCTGAAGATAATACGAATGAAAAACCCAAATGGGACAATATATCCCAAATCGACTAAAATACAAACAAACACTGCACTTACAAAAAAAAAACTATTTTTGTCACAAATAAAATAAATATTTTTTTTACAACACAGTTATTCGTACATATTTTAAATATTATTAACAAATGGAGCTACCTTCATGAGAACTTGTCATCAACTAATACTTGTCTTCTCATGATAAAGGTGCTCAAAATTGGTTACCGTTATATAACGCAAAAGTACGGCTGGGACATTTTAAAATATGATTTTTTTTTTACTTTAGAGAACAAATAGAATCATAAAAACTTTGATTGGGACGTATTATCCCAATAGGACCGAAAGGGCTAAGAAAGTTTGTGGAGATAAGTTCAGCATTACATTCAATGAATGGACGCACAGTGGCGTCATTTGAGTTTTTTCGTTGCAAAAATCATATCTTTTGAACCGAATAACATAATTGAACAGTTTAAACAGCATATGATAGATAACTGTTCAGCCTATGAAATGGGCGTTTGGAAAGGGTGCTACGCTTTGTAGGGGCCTACTTATGGGTTATCAAAGTTAAAATTTGTAGAAAAATCAATTTTATGGTAATTAAAAAAAATTATTTTTACATTTTTAGATTGTTTTTATTTTTTTTTCTTTAGGGTTTTATGTTTTAAATTATTACCCAACAAATTAAAAAAAAATTACTTCTTTTTTAAATTTATTTTTTCAATTTTCTGTAAAATATTCATCACAATTCGTAAGAGAAGGTATATCTAAAAGACTAATCATTTCTAAACTATAATTATTTTCTAACTCTATTCTCTATGACTTCACATGCCGCAGGGAAGAAATAAGTGGATCGGAAGATGCTGCCAACATGTTGAAGAGGTCCTCATTTTGCCGTACCCTTGATGCTTTGAATGTGTTCTGCAATCTATATATTTTATAAAATTTGTTAAGAGACTCCTGTGCTTCTTCAGAAAGCTCTCCAATTGGCAAAGACTGGTACTCAATTATATCTTTGCCATGCGCCAATATATTATGGACGGTCGGGGTCAACTTCTTCTGTGGATACATTTCAGCTAAAAGAGATGCAGTTTTCGATGCATATTCTCCATATTTTTTTAGAATTGACATTTTCTTTGCAGTTTAAAACATTCAAGATCGTTCCCAATCTTTTCACGATTTGATTGTCAATTCCAGTGATTCTAGTTACTGCCTCATCATTTTCAAAAAATCTCCTAGAAGTGTTTCCATCGTTTGAGTTACCGTATCCGTGCTTGGGACAGTCTACTTTTAGTCCAACTTGTTTAAAAAAAGCATCCTGTATTTGCTTCTTTCTGATCTTTTCCTTATCCTTTATTGATGTATTTTCCTCCTCTTATGGTAGGGTATATACCAGTTTTAGCAAGAACTCCATACACCTTATCCTTGCGTGCAATGGTGACATTCCATATTCGTAATTCTCCTCGTTTGTAGAATCGTTTAAATTACCAAAGTTCTTCTGACTCTTTTTGCAAATCGGGCATGACAATGTTGAGGTTGTTCCTGTCAATTCGTTTACGACTTTTCCGTCAACCATGGTCAGGTGGAACTCGTAATTGCATTCAATATATTTTCCTTCTCCAATTTGCAGCTTTGTAGGCTTAATCTTGCTTATTTGTTCTTCAATGTCCTTCACCGTGGTCCTTATGAGTTCTGCCGATTCCCTTGCAAACTGAAACATTATTGGTCGGCAATAATGCACTGATGACGGACGTGGATTTTTCCAGTGTAGGGAAACATCAGATTTTAGCCGCAAAGGAACAACAGATGCCATAAACATATTTCCGTCCGATATTGTAGCGTCATCGGAAGATATCCTTTGCTTATAAACGCTTTGTCCGGATGATCCATCGCAGCCCCATTTGCTGATCAATGTCAGTTTCTCAGGAAGAATTTTCACCTCATTTTCAGGAAGACTCTCCAACAACCGTTTTGCTATATGGCCCATGAGATCCTGCAGATTGGCTTTCACAGAGACTTCCGTAAACTCCGTATGCAGTGGTCGTGAATTTATTTTGGCTTGCGTAATGTGCTTGTATCCTGGTAAAACGTCAGCCCCGTGTCGCATCAAGGATGCCCGTAGTATCTCATGTTTTTCTTTGAAAAGTTGTAAGTCCATAAACAAGGCCAAGGCTTCTTCGGAACCATACTTTTTAATGTGTGCGTTTGTGGGCGTGGGAATGCTTTCCTTAATCCTTTTTAGTCGCAGTGGGCTTGCATCAGCAACAGATTTTGTAATCTGCGACCTAACTCTTTCACTATCCTTTGTATATTTAATAGACAGCGCGTCCGATAAATGCTTCGTGGTCAAGTCATTGGTGGCATCGGCAAGTTTCCTCTTTCTTGTGAAAATTGAACACTCCTCAATACTTTTTTTTGGCCTTCCTTTTGCTCCTCTGGTTGATGTGGTGGGTTTATCTACTGCCAGTATATCCAGGATGGTGTCTTCATTAAGCCAGTCCTCGTATTTGGAGTTGAAGTTCTGAATGGTTCGATTAAATTTCACCCATTTTGCCTTAATATTTGCATATATCAGATAAAAATTATTTTTTATAATTTCGCTTCTCTCAATATTTCCATATAAGCTATCAAGTTCTTCTAAAGCAGCTTCCGTGAAAAACTTTGGTGTGGTTGACCTTCTTAACAGTTCAAATAATTTTAAATTGGTCAACGCCATGTTTTCAGTACTTAAATTGTTTAACGCCATGGTTTCAGTACTTGTTGCGCCAACTTTCAGTCGTAGACTAATCCAGGCATATTGCTTATTTTGCAATATATAGGCTTATGCTACCATGCCTAAAAATATACCTGTTCCCTGCATACATATGGATTTAGGCTGAATTATGCAATTTTGATATTATGCTCGTGTCTAAATAAGATTTGTGCCTACCTGGAGGGACCATAAGTCAATATTGTTCTTGACCATTTGTACTCCAAAGTAATTTTTAAGTGAGGTGCGAATTTCAATGAGTAGTTTTTTGTGCATCCTGTGTCTGTAACAGAATATTGGGAGTAGACTTTGGCAGAGGCTCACAGGTAGACAACCGTTTTAAAATGCAGTTCCCAAACTTTTAGATCAAACTACTGTCAGTCAAAACATGTAAGGGATGCATGCAAATATAGAAAAATATAGATTTTTTTTATTTTCCGTCAAAGTTGAAAAATAGTGGAAAAACGGATAGTTTTTAAATAGTGATTTACCAGGAGAAACACAAAGCAAACAGTTAATTTTTTTTTAACATTATACATTTAATAAATGCATCAATCAATACAAACAAAAAATAAGGCGATTCGTTACCTATTTTTCGTGATATTACACCTGAAATCGCAACAAATTGACTAAAAATTGTGTGTTTTTTTAAAAACCGAAAGTCGGTCAACTTTGAACGGTTATATCTTCTAAACTAAAAATGTGATATTATTAAGAGTAGCATATTTGAAATCGTTGAAAAGTTTCCTATAACATGGGTTTATTCAAAACTTCGTCGGCATAGGAAAATTTTGATTTTTGCAACCTCGTTTGCTCTATGGGCGCCACTGTGGGACGTTAATCAGAAATCGACATTATACTCGTATTAACAAAAATGTCCATTCTAGCAAAAGCTTTTGGAGCCTTGGGCTAAGTCGTATTTCAGCGTCTATGCTAGCAGATATATGCAATGAGCTAGATGATAAATAACTGAAAGATCACAGTATTTCACTACAGTTGGTAAGCTTCTGGTACATGGCATATACATAACTAGTGGTTATTAGCGTGCCATATGCGCAGAATATTTCAAATGAAGAGAATTATTTTCCTACGAGGATGACACAGATAACGTAGAAGAAACTGATAACGAATGATGATGTCACCAAAAATGTTACTGGAATGCAACCAATATATTTCTCCGTAAAATTCTTGAAAATTTTTAACAATATGATTGATACTTCTATTTATCCAGATGCCTTGAAACAGCAAAAATTGTACCTATACCCAAGGAGAATAATGCCACATTGGTAGAAAAGGCCTATAGCTATACTGCCACTGATTGATAAAGTATTTGAAAAAATACTGTATAATCAGTTATTGTCATACTTTGAGGAAAATAATCTGTTATTATTTTATCAGTATGGGTTTAAAAAGGGATGTGGTACGGAAGAAGCTTTTATAAATGTAATAAATAATATATGTCAAGGTTTGGATAATGGATTAGTGGAATGACAGGAATTTCTTATGACTTCTCAAAAGCGTTTGACCTTGTGGATTACAAAATCATGCTGGAAAAACTCCGGTATTACGGTACTCATACGAGTATTAGGTTTGCTAAAAATTTACTTAACAAACAGAAAACAATATGTTGAAGTCAATTGCAATAAGAGCTATATGAATGCTGTTAAATATGGTGTTCTTCAGGGAAGTGTTTTCGAACCTTTGCTATTTACCATCTATCTTAATGATATGCAGAATCTACAATTGCTTGGAAAATTGATTATTTTTGCTGATGACAATAGTATTTTTTATCCCTACAAGCATGAAATTGCTTTAAAAGCTCAAATGGATGACTCAGCGCTTATTACCGAGTATGCTAGAATAAATAATTTGCTTTTAAATTCCGAAAAACCTAAATTACTAAGGGTTAAGCCATATTTAAGCCATTGCAAATGAAAAGTCCACAAAATATCTAGGTTTACACCTCCAGAGTATTTTATCGTGGGACATAAATTATAAATTTAAAAATAAATTTGACAGAAGAACGAAACTTATTATTTACCAAGCCCTAATAAACAGTCATTTAAATTATTTGCCACTTATATATGGATATAAGATCCCAAAATAAAGGTGTTAAAAACTGTTTTAAATCAGCCGTTGCATTTTTCAACGTTAAAAGGGCGTATCTATAACTATTCTTCCAGTATACGGACTATACAAATTGCAGCTACTTCTCTACGTTTTCAAATCCATTTAAAATATTGGATATCAGACAATATCATTTTTGAGGAATCAAACAGCATTTAACACGAGAAATAATATGAATTTAAGAATAGCAAGATGTCGATTGGAAACAACGAAACAGAGAATAGAACATAACAGTATAGAATATAATAATCTTCCACAAAGTTTAAAAACTATTGAATGAATTTCAATTTTTAAAAAGAGTATTCAGGAATACTAGCAGATTCCAGCGCTCAAAATTCCAGTGCAATTTCTAGGCAACTTTATTTTTCAACTTAGCCAATTCACAAACCAACACTTTTTTGGTTTATTATTATTATGAATGAAGATAACAAATTCATTAACAAACACATTAACAAATTTAATAAACACACACAGCATATGTATAATTTTATGTATGTGTTAGTAGCAACTTTAAATGCAATTTACTCAAAATAAAGGAAACAATTTAAAAATCTGTAAATCTGGTGAACAGTTAAAAAGAAATACCTTTCAAATAATATACGTCTGGTCAAAATCTGAACAAAACGGTAGAACAAAACATCGGTAACAAAAATCACCTAGCCTTTTAATATTATAGATAGTATATTAGAAAATTTGGAAATGCTTCTATTTTTTTTGATCTCATAGTTTCTTATATTGTACATATGTACATTAGGGTAATAACTTTTTTTTGACAAAATTTCTTCATCTCACCATGTTGCACTGATAATAAAAATCATTTTTTTAGGTCATTTTTGTGAAAAAAGTTTACCCACCGAATGCAATTTGTAAAACTCCCTGATAATCGTAAATTAATGAAAATTATCACTGTCTTATCGTCACCTATCACTAGATAGCGTCATAATATCGCAATTTTTGCGGGCTCCATCCAAATGGTGCGATTTTTTATATTATTCATATTAGTAAAAAATACTATAAACTTTGCAATTAAATGTTAGTTTTTGTACTTAAAAGAAAGACTAAAATTCAAAACTTCATCACATTTGGTGCGTGAACTTTTTAACGATTCCGAAAAAGTAGTACATCATATCTTAGTATTTGTTCATAGTCTATACGGCTATGCGATGAAGAATTTGATATTTGTAAAAATTGCAAAAAGTTATTACCCTAATGTACATATGTATATATAAAAAAAAATTCTATATGCATATTAACTTAAAACTTTGCCTTACTGTTGATAATTTTAGGATTTAATTTTTTTTTTATTTTGCCAACTCGCCTCAACAATGTCCAGGTGGCGCTGAGGCAATATCTATTTTACTATAGAAATATTCTATAATAAAAAATTTTTTATTAAAAAAAAGGGTATATAAGAAGAATATGCCTAACAGTACTTTAAGTTCTCAAATATATGGGTTGATTATAAAGATTCGGAGTGCAGTTAAAATGTTTCACCATTCCCCAACAACAAACAAGTAAGAAAATTATAGTCGATCTAGACCGACTATACGATACCCTTTACCATGCGTTTAGAGATCCTATCTCTTAGGTCCAAGTAATTAGATATAGAAAATTAGCATAAACCATCTAGCTCAGGTTATTTTGCAAATATTTTGTTAACATTTGTGTAAAAAATTGTTTGTGCGTTTTATTTTTTGTTATTTACATTGGAAGTGCAAGAAAAACTAGTGTTTTTATATTTTTAAAGCACATATAGTTATTATTCGTGTAGATTCGCATCGTAATTTGTAGTTTATTTTAAAGATGGTACACCTTACTATTATATTGCAAAATTTTACGCTGCCTTTTAGAAGCTATGCATCTTTTTATACAAGTCCTACAGCAGTGAAATTACCAAGAAATCATATTGATCTCGCGATTGCTGCTGTTGTCTGTCTTTTGTTGTTTTTTATGTAAGTGCCTGGCTAGAACTGATTGTGAAAAAAGAATAGTAACTGAATCAAAAAAATATATTCGGAAAAAATTTAAATAGGCTATGGAATTAATAGTTGACCAATTTGGGGGCCTGCTGCAAAAACAAACATCAACGTTTTAAAACGTTTTCAGTCTAAAACTTTACGAACAATCTTAAAAGCGCGAACTTTTGTCACAAATAACAAACTACATAACGACTTCTTTATTCCAAAAGTGCAAGAAGAGGTCAATACAAGTAACGAACGCTATTCACACCACCTATCACAGCATCCAAATATCTCAGATGCAGATCTGTTGCATATATCGTCTACCCAAAGAAGACTAAGAAGATTTCCGCTAACACAGCTAATTGTTAAAAGATAATCTAAAACAAGTAAAAAATTATAGTCGGTCTTGACCGACTATACGATACCCTATACCATGGTTTAGGGACGCTATCTCTTCGGTCCAACTAATTCGATATCGAAAATAAGCATAAACCAAATTTGAGTGGCATTGTTATCAATTTTTTTGGCTGCAGATAAGAAAAAGCTTATATCGGATGCTATATTTATATGGGGACTAGGTCGAAATGTGCACCGATCCTGACCATATTTGGTAAAGTCACTTATATTTGGAAAAATATATAAAAAGCAAATTTGAGAAAAACCTGTGCAATATTTTTGTTTTTTTGATAGATTTAAGTGAAGATCGGGAAGCAGCTCTATATGAGGCCTATGACTAATAATTTTCCTATAGGGATTATTTTTAGACTACTGATTAACGGATAAACAAATAATAAACACATACAAACCCAATTTGACTGAGATCTATATGATAACTTGGATCTTATGGCAATTTATGTCGATTTCATAGGGGTCATTTGTATGGGGACTAGGTCTGAACATGCACCGAATTTCACCAATTTCAATAGCGTTCATCCCATGGCCGATAAAAGCTTATATACCAAATTTCATCAAAATATATGCATATTTGCGACCTGTAGTTTGATTACAAGGTTTACACGGACACACAGACGGACGGACGGACGAACATCCCTAAATCCACTCAGAAAGTGATTCTGAGTCGATCGGATGGGTCTAGGTCAAATATTTTTGGTAGTTACAAACAGCAGCACAAAGTCATTATCCAAATCACATGGTGGTATAGGGTATAATGATATAACACCTATATAGAGGTGCAACAACGGTTGCTTCCGCTGCTTGCCTTTTTATACGATGAGAATATGGCAAGACGTTTTTTCCAAAACGCTGAAAAATCGGGCGAAACAACCAAAAAGAGATTTTAATTAAAAAAAAAAAAAACAAATAAGGAAATTATAGTCGGTCTAGACCAACTATAGGATATTCTATACGTTTAGAGACCATATCTCTGAGTTCCAACCAATTAGATATAGAAACTAAGCCAAAACCAAATTTGATTGACATTGTTATCAATTTTTTGCCTTCGTATAAGAAGAAGTTCATATAGGTCGAAACATGAACTGATTTTAATTATATTTGGTAAGGTCACCTATTTTTTGCAAAAACATATACAAACCAAATTTGAGAAAAATCTGTGCAATATTTTTGTTTTTTGATAGATTCAAGTGAAAATCGGGAATCAGCTTCATATATGGGCTATGACTAAGAATTGTCCTGAAAGGTTTATTTTTGGACTACTGGTAAATGGATGTAATAAACATACACAATCCCAATATATCCGAGATCTATATGATAAATTTGGATATTATGGCAATATAATATAGGGGTCATTTGTATGGGGACTAGGTCTGAACATGCGTCTAAAAGTTGAAAATTGTTTTTTTTTTCATTAATGAACAATTATATGAACATAGCTTCCCTGAATTGATCTAAGAAAACATGCTACTCTAAAACCCACTGTGTGCCGTCGAACAATATTTGGATATGTTTTTGGAAATACAAGTTATTGTTGGTCACATGAAAAAGGACGTGTTATCTTGAAGAATTTTTACTAACTATGTTACATGGTTCAGTGATGCATACGAATTTATCTTCGCACTTTATCATTACATTTTTTTGTTGCTGTTGAAGTTGCAATTATTGTTGAGAGGTGGTTGTTACTAGTGCTTCGTCGTATTACTTTTGGAATAGTTTTAAAAAAAAATACATTTTTACAAGGCGAAATTTTCACTTTTTTCAGCCTTTTTTGCACAAAGTCTGACTTTTAAGTTTCACTACTAAAACACCAGACCACATTTGACATTAATTTTAACGATAAGTGATGGAGAATTTTATATTTAATTTAACGAGGTATCACAGTTTTGACGATACTTAAATTAATTAATCCAAGAAAACAGGCAATTCTAACCCAGTGCGCGGCGCCATCCGTGCGTTCTACATACAATCCTTAATTGAAAATTATATATTTATTGATGAGGTCTTGCTACGGCTTAATGCAGATCATTTGATACTACCAGCAAGTTGTTATTTTGCAACATTTATGAAATGATTACCGCGGCAGTGTTGGAAATGTTCAGTAAATTATAATATCATTTGCCTCGGCTAAGGAATTTGATGTTCAAGAAATGCAGAATTTTTCACAATTGCAATAACTCGGTGGTTCTCATTTACTAATCGAATGTTATATCTTTAAGAGCTGTATGCAGCTTGTTAAGGAATCTTTCATATATTTCTAAAAGAAAAAAAAGCACAAACGTAGCTTTCAGTGCAACAGTAGCAATCAGCTGTTTTCTGTCAATTATTAAGAATTGTGAAATTGAAATTGAAAACAACCATGATTGGAACTGAAAAAGAACTTCTAAATTTTTAAGATTATTACATTTTGTTTATGCTTACCTCTCCTGTCAAAATTCCGTTCAGAAAGAACGAAAAATTTGATATTCCTGCTCGAAGCCTGGGTTGCTTAACTTAATTTAGATCAAAAAAAAGTAGTAAAAACAATACTACTTTTTTAATTTTTAGACAGAAAAATTCCTTAAGCATTTCTGAAGCGTTTTTTTATATGAAGTTTTTGATTCCTTAGCAAGCTGTAGACCCTAATTATCCCCAACTGATACGTTAAGTGTACTTAATCCTTCAAGAATGTATTTAAAATATTTTTACTTTATTTATTTTTAATTTATGAATATGAAATAAATAAATTATATAAAATTATTTAACACGCAGTTTTAATTACTTCGGTTATGCATTAGTTGGAACCATCAATGAATTAAATAGAATTTATTTAAAACATCAGTTGTCCATGCGGAGTTACATGTCTTCCATCGGACGGTTATTTCGAAAATATTATTTAGTAGTCACAACAGAATAATGTGATAGTACATGGGGCTATCAAAATTCGGTTAGCAACAAATTTGATTGCCACAACGAATTCATTTTCTGTGTATTTATGGATTACAATCACAATTATTTTTATGTGATCCTGCTTAAGAAAACCCACCTAGGTTGTCAAGTTTCATGAATTCACTTTTTATTTGTATTTGTATGTAAAAAAAACCTTAAATTTTCAAATGAAACCGCTCGCAAGTCTCAAAGACATCGGAAAGTAATGAAAAATTGCAATTATATAAAATACACACTATGAAATGCAACTCAGAGGGGAAACTTTAATTGCGTTTTACTCAAAAACGTGTTTTAACACACTAGGCGGGTTTTTATTGCTTTAAAAAAAACATAAATATTGTACCGCAGAGTACCGCAGTTAATTTTTAGAAAGTTGCAACTATAATAAATGTAGATTAAACCAAAATAAAAACTTGGATGACAGGAGACAGAGTGCGCTTGGTATCTCTAAGAATTTGAAGAAATTAAAAAAACGGAGCCTTATCAGTACTTGAAAATAGGTTCAGAAATTATTGCTAATAAATACAATCTTATATAAAAAAAAGATCCTATTTGGTCAACGGTCTAACCTTGACTATACAAGCCGTTGAAAATTTTGATATTACAATTAATCAGCTTAGATAACGGAACTTATTGTCGCTATCTCTCTAATGGGATAAATTCATGAAACAAATGCACAGTACTTTCTAAAAAAACACATTCTATTTTTTTAAAACGTTAGTTATTATATCCTATATCACTATTCTATATTTTTAAAACGTTAATTAAACATGGTTAACCACATAGTGGTATAGAGTATAATGACTTTGTGCTGATGTTTGTAATTACCAAAAATATTTGATCTAGGCCCATCTTTTATTATACCGATCGACTCTGAATCACTTTCTGAGTCGATTTAGTATGTCCGCCCATCTGGGTTTCCATTTAAACTTTGTAATCAAACTTCAGGTCGCAAATATAAATATATTTTAATGAAATTTTGTATATAAGCTTCAGTCGGCAATAGGACGAACGCTATTGAAATTGCTGCATGGTCAGACCTAATCCCCATACAAATGACCCTATGAGATCAAATTAAATTGCCATAAAATCCAAATTATCGTATAGATCTCGTTCAAATTGGTTTCTGTATGTTTATTACAGTCATCATAGTCGGTTTAGACTGAATATAATTTTCTTACTTGTTTTTAACCCTTTCACGACCAAACCTAAACTGCTGGAAAATTTTTATTTTTTGTGGATTCGTACTTAACGACCCAACATTTCTAAACAAAAGGGTCGTCAAAAATATATTTTTTAAATTCCTTCAAGGAAAAAATCCATGGGCCATATATATCACATTGGTCGTCAACGGTCAAAATTAGCAACTAATTTACTCCGCTCAAAGCAAGTCAGTGATTTATTTTTTACATAAATAACTGCAGCTTTAGTTTTGTATTTGTTTTAAATTTTTTAATATAGATCACAGAGAATCGATTACTACTTTTTTATTTTGTACTAAAAATGGAAAAGAAAATCGTTCCTTTCGTAAAAAACCTTTTTGTTTCACAAAAAACTGTAATTGCTTCGAAGATTACCATAATTGATTTTATATTTTTGAGATATTTAAAATTAATTTTTCTGGTATTTATAGTTTAATTAACTGTTGTTATTATGAATTTTTTTAATTTAATAAAAATATAAAACTATAAAACATATTTTTTACCCGTACTGAATTTTGCTGAATAATAAACCGATTCCAAATATTTCGGTGTTGCTGAAAACCATAAATACTGGACCATGTTATATCAAAATTTTAATGTTTTCGGTTCAATAACGTTCGAATTAATGACATCCAAATATAATTTAAAAAAACACAATTTTCAGACTTTAGGGTCACCGTCTTAGGTCCTGAGAATACATGAGCCATTGTTTGGTATGGTTGGAAGCTAAAACTATCCTCTGTCGACTCAAGTCAGCTTTAAAAAATCGGTTGGAAAATGTCGGAAATATAAGAAAAAATTAAAATGGGACATATATGTCCCATTGGTCGTGAAAGGGTTGTTTCAATTGTTATTCGAACTCTATTCAGAGAATATTATTATGTACGTATGAGTGAAAAATTTTTATCTCTGAGTATACGTCCACGATGCAAGATCAATTAACAACAAAATTTGGGACTTTTGAAGTGGATGCTCCACCGACTTTATCATAACAACTTGACCAATCAAAATCAAATCAAAAAATTGTAATTTAATTTACCTCTAAGTTATACTAATATTAATTTTTATTTACTCAACAGTTTCGGAGTTATTCAGAATGAAATGATGAAAACAAAAATTTTGTTTGCCCAAATTTGAAACATTTTTATTACTTTTAAAATTCACACAAAATCGAATATCTAAAAGAATACATTTTTTTATTGCCAAATCGTAAATAATAGACCGTAATTAAAAGAAAATGTTTGCGTTAATGATACCGTTATTTTTGTAATTGTTTTCGTTTTTAATTTTTGTTATTTCTGGAATTTATTATTGACGATTTGTAACTTTTAGGTAAAAATAAAAATTAACTAGATGTAAGTAATTTTAATTCAGTTTGTTAAAGATGGGCCGAAATATACATTGCACTACTGAGGAACGTCGAGTTGCTATAAAATTACGAAATGACGGAAAAGCAATAAATTCCATTGCTAGAAATTATTAGAAATGCGTTAAAGTGGAAGCCATCCGCCGAAACTCGGGGTAAACCTAAAAAAGCACCTCAACCACTGATTCTCGTATTATATTATTAGCCCCAAAGAATCCATTTATATCAGCAAAGGTAATTTCTGCAGAAATAAATAACGAAGTCAGTACAGTAGCAATACGTCGGAGATTGTTATAAAAAAAAAACAATTTGCCCGGTAGAGTCGCACGAAAGGTTCCGTTGCTAAGCAAAAAGATATACTACGACGCACTGAGACAAAAATTAACTTATTTAGTTCTTACAGTCAACGTAATTTCGAAAACCATTCAATTAAAAAATGTTCGATACACAATAAAACCGTTAAACACGGAGGAGGCAATACCATTGTTTGGGGATCTTTTTCGTGGTTAAAAATGATATTAATGTTTATGAAAAATATGTTTATAGTTCTCTTGTTATATTCAATTCGAAAGTTTAAAGTTTCATCCATCACGATATAAAGTTACAAGACCTCCCAACATCCAAGCAAAATAACAAAAAAAATCTGAAGTACTTCAAAATTAACAGGTTATTGTATACAATGTATTACTAATCGAAGATATAAATTTCAGTAATTGTTGTGTTTTATTTGTATGTAAGAAAGGGACTATTTAAAGAAGGTACCTTTTATTAAAATAATACCCTTTATTTTAAAAGTACCTTCTAAAAGTAAGTATTTTTAGACAGGTTTCTTTTTTAAGAAAATTTTCTATTTTGAGAAAATTTTTAAATTTTCTTTTTTTAAGAAAAATTACTTTTTTAAGAAAAATAACATTTACTTTTTTAATAAAAGGTACTTTTTTATTAAAATAGCATTTACTTTTTCTAGAAAAGGTGCTTTTTTAATAAAACGTACTTTTTTAATAAAAGGTACTTTTTAATAAAAAGAGTTTTTTAATAAATGGGGCTTTTTAATAAAAGGTACTTTTTAATAAAAGGTACTTCTTAATAAAAAACCTTTTTTATTAAATGGTACTTTGTAATAAAAGGTGCTTTTTAATAAAAGGTTCTTTTAATAAAAGGTACTTTTTAATAAAAGGTACTTTTTAATAAAAGGCACTGTTTAATAAAAGGTACATTTTAATAAAAGGTACTTTTTAATAAAAGGTACTTTTTAATAAAAGGTACTTTTTAATAAGAGGTACTTTTTAATAAAAGGTACTTTTTAATAAAAGGTACTTTTTAATAAAAGGTACTTTTTAATAAAAGGTACTTTTTAATAAGAGGTACTTTTTAATAAAAGGTACTTTTTAATAAAAGGTACTTTTTAATAAAAGGTACTTTTTAATGAAAGTTACTTTTTAATAAAAGGTACTTTTTAATAAAAGGTCCTTTTTAATAAAAGGTACTTTATAATAAAAGGTACTTTTTAATAAAAGTTACTTTTTAAGAAAAGGTACTTTTTAATAAAAGGTACTTTTTAATAAAAGGGACTTTTTAATAAAAGGTACTTTTTAACAAAAGGAACTTATTTAAAAAGGTGTTTTTTGTAAAAAAAGCACTTTTTTAAGAAAATTTACTTTTTTATGAAAATAACATTTACTGTTTTATACCTGGTACTTTATTATTAAAGCTACTTTTTTAATAAAATTTACTTTTTTAGTAAAATTTACTTTTTTATTAAAATGTACTTTTTAATAAAAGGTACTTTTTTAAGAAAAGATATTTTAAAAAATTTTGTTTTTTAAAAAATTAACTTTTTTAAGAAAATTTACTTTTTTAAGAAAATATACTTTTTTAAGAAAACATACTTTTTAAAAGCTTTTTTTAAGAAAAGTTAGTTTTTTAATATTTAAGAAAAGGTACTTTTTTAAGAACATATCCTATTTTAAGAAAAGGTAATCTTTTAAGAAAATGTGCTTTTGTAAGAAAAGGTATATTTGAAAAAAAATTACTTATATAAGAAAATGATTTTTAAGTTAAGTTAGTTCTTTAAGAAAGTAACATTTGCTTTTTTAATAAAAGGTACTCTCTTAATAAAAAATATTACTCTCTTAAAAAGGATACTTTTGGACAGAAGGGTCTTTTTAAGAAAGATGTTTTTTAAAGAAACGTACTTTTTTAGGAAAGGCATTTTTTTAAGAACATATATTTTTTAAAGAAAATTTACTGTCTTAAAAAAGTGCAGTCTTTTAAGAAAATGTACTTTTGTAAGAAAATGAACTTTTTAAAAAAAAAATACTTATATAAAATAGTTTTTATTATGGGAAAATATAATCTTTTAAGTAAGGGTTTTTTAAGTAAAGGTACTGTTTTAAGAAAAGATGCTTTATACAGAAAATTAATTTTTACAAAAAAGTTCTTCCTTCCTATGACAACACAAAGTCAAATTCATTGGTGATTTAGACTACTACTACGCTAGCATAATGTCGTATTTGTTGGTATATTTTAGATATATTGAACTAATAGTTTCACTTACCTGTACTTTATGCCAATGTCCATCATGAAGATCACGCCCCACCGTAATGATCTGCGCACCACCACCCAAGTTGTAGCGTAATCGCAATGCGCCTTCGACTAATTTCAATTCAAAGAAGTCATATGTTCCACCATCATCTGAATATAAGACCAAACCATTTGGTTGTTCAGTCTTAAATTCTAGTTCCAACGAACCATTCAGACCCACATACCATTTGCGAAACTGAGCAAATGAACTTTGCGATCCATCTAATTGAAAGGCATTTGTTGTTAAACACGACGACACCATTAAGGCAAATAAGAATATCATCGATAAGCGATTACTACTAATGCTGCTGCTGGTACTGCTGTTGCTGTTGCTGTTGCTGCATTTAAATATTGAACTAAATGTATATAAACTGCACAGGGGAAAAAGTAAAGGCATTTTATTTGTTGAGTTGTCGTGACCGCGCAGTGTTAAAGCTGACAGTAATGATGGCCTTAATAGCGATTTTCGTCTTGATTGGTTTCTTTGACCTCCTTTACATATGTTACATTTTCGAATGATTTCCAAGTCTAACATTTTAACAGTATGCTTAATTTAATTCACCAAAAATTTTTTTTCTTTTTGAATTTTTTTCGTTATAACATTAAATAAAAATGCATTTATTCCTTTTGATATGTTTTTTTTTTTTTTGTTTATCTTCTATGATATCATTTAACCTCACTTTGCATGTTTTCAACGCAAATCGAACTGAAAAGGATAATTATGTGTTTATATTAAGTATGAAAATGTTTCTTTTTTTTATTTTATTATCCTAAACACTTTAAATCACATCGACACGTAAACACTTAGATATGTATGTTTGTTTAATAATCTCGTCAATTGTATGTTTGCATGTATGCGTTAGTATATTAACTATGTCGTTACAATACTAATAAAGCCGTTGATTTGTAATAATAACACAACGGTAGTTTTTGCGCGATTTGTTTTCATGTTGTTTGTTAATTCATGTTTTTTTTACGATTTGGATAATAAATTACGAGACGCAGACAGAGAAAAGAGTATGTTTTGCGTGATGAGATTATCCGTTGAACAATTCTCTCCTCTTTATTGTTAAAAAATTCATTAAAATATTTTGTTGTTGTCTTAGTAGTTTGATAACTTTTAACACCCCAAATACGTTGATTAATAACTTGAAAGCTTTTTCGACAATAAAGTGAAGTTAGCCGCGATTCGATTAGAGCTTTTAAAAGCTGTGAACCTTGATTTATTTTACTCCAAAAAGGTTAAGTGTGTATATTGAATAAAAGATACAATTAATTTGTTTTATTAAAATCAAAAATGTATCATATATGTATGTACATATGTATGTATGTATGTTTGTTTGTATGCACGTTAAGGTATTAATTTAAATGTAATTTTAGATTTCTCTTAATCATTCACTGGACAATTTAGTATTCTATAATGGTTTTTGCTATTAGTTTTAAATGGTGTGAGCTTTTTGCTCGCTCCCTCTTGCGTGTCAAAATGCCAAAATGCCTTCGAATTGTTGTCGTGTGTACATACTAAAAATCATATAGGCAAATTAAAATGAAAAAATCGAATTTTCTTCTAAATATACAATTTTATCATTCACCACAATTTTCAATGATTTTATTTGTGAACACTTTTAATAAAAATCATAAAATCTTTTTATGTAACTATATGTATATACACATTTTTTTTATATAATACACATTTTTCAATAAATCCTCCAAAGTTTAAATATAAAAACGATAGAGTCAAGCTTTAAATTTTTACATTTTCATTATATTATTAATAAAAACTTGTGTATGGTTATTTTTTTATTTCATTTTCATCAGTTATGAAGGACAATTATTTATACCCTCAATTTTTTTTTGTATTTTTTTTTTACTTTTTTACACATCAAATTTTCTTTCACAGAGCTGTTCTTTTTTTTGGACTATTGATTCATACTGCAATCGCGACGATACTAAATTGCAATTTAAAGAATTTTCATATAAAACGTACAATATTCCTTTGCACGGATAATGTATACAATTAAAAGCTCTGCTAAAAGCTTTTCATATCTATGAACCCTTCAAATGGGGGTAGGTAGTATACTCACATTAGATTTGCCTGCCTACTCTTAGAATACACCATACTTAGCGAAACAGGTTCATAACCTGCACCACTTGAATCAGATGTGTACATTTGAGTGTAGTATGTGAACGAATTAGAAATTACATGCTTCTTTATATTACGGACACATTCCTATAAACAAGCATGTGCATGTAAGTATGTATGCATGTTATTTTTGATACGAGGTTCAGATATGATTTGAGAAAATATTAGAGACACACAGAAAACAGATTCATTGTGTCTACCGAATTTATTGCCAAACGAATTGCGTTGATATTAATAATAATAAATTTCGAGTTAATTACGATAACTATTCTGTTGTCCTAACAGCGAACGCGATTATATTTTATTTCTGTTGCTACAATCGAAAATAAAGTTGTTAACTTTAGAACAATTTGGTTAGCAAATTTTCTGGGTGCCCTTTTCATCATAGCTTATGTTGCATTTAGTTTAAAAATATGTTACCAAATCGTATGTTTATGGTTAAATTCTGTGAATTTTTTATCAAAAAAATAAAGCAAACAGAAAAGTGTATTCATCTCAGAAATTTTAAAATGTAATGGGTTTTCATTAAAAGATGTCCTCATATTTTTTTTTTCGGAAGAAAAGGTTGCGTTAAAATTCATTAAATTTATCTATTTTAGGGAATTTTTAACCATTATCGTAAGATATATATTTTTTTGGTCACCGTAACCAATATTAAAGAAAAATATTTATTTTTTGTTAAGAATAACTATTGTAACAACCAAAAAAAATTTTGGTTACCACTAACAATTATTGAAAGAAAAATAATTTTTTGGTTCTCGCTACGTATTCTATTTTTGATGTAATGGATAGATTTCTAAGGATAAGGAATTGAAATATCTTCGGTAAAGTAAACAAGACGCGTAGTTTTGTAAGAAATATTTATTAATTTTATAAAAAAATATTAGTTAATTAAAGAGTTGATTAAAAATTAAACTTTAAGTAGTTTAAATAAAGAGTAGTTCAATAATTAAACTACAAACCCTTTAGAAATGCATCCATTACATGAAAAATGTAATATATACCCGGGTAAAGATAACCACAAAATAAAATTTCTTGCAATAATGGTTATTGGTAACCAAAAAACTGCTATAATAGTTATTCATAACCAAAAAAAAAAAAAATATTTCTCACCTACATTGGTTACGGTGACCAAAATCAAATATATTACAATAACGGTTAATTATAATTAACCGTTAAATTCATCAATGTTAATGTTTAAATATGACTTATTCGTCATTTCTCTTATAACTGTTACGTCCCTGCTCAAAACTGAAAAATTTTATCTAGAAACATTTCATTGAATCACAAAATTGCTCCCATAAGCTCAAATCCCTGTTTTAAAATTTACTTCCATGGTACGTATGCGTTTTTTTTTTAATGTTAATTTGTAGTTTTGGCGAGAAGGCGAACTGATCAAGAAAAAATTGAAGACAAAGAATATTTACTTAATTAGAGTTTTTCGCAAGATTTGATCTAGAAAAACTGGGACACACGAGTATTTATACCTATGTGGTTTGGGTATAATGACTTTGTGCTGCTGTTTGTAACTACCAAAAATATTTGACCTAGACCCATCTTTTATTATACCGATCGACTCAGAATCACTATCTGATTCGATTTAACGATGTCCGTCCGTGTGTCCGTCCGTCCGTCCGTGTGTCCGTCCGTCCGTCCGTCTGTGTGTCCATGTAAACCTTGTAATCAAACTGCAGGTCGCAAATATGAGTATATTTTGATGAAATTTGGTATATAAGCTTCTATCGGCCATAGGCTGAACGCTATTGAAATCGGTCCATGTTCAGACCTAGCCCCCATAAAAATGACCCCTATGAAATCGACATAAATTGCCATAAGATCCAAATTATCATATAGATTTGGGTTTGTATGAGTTTATTACATCCATTAATGAGTAGTCCAAAAATTATCCCTATGGGACAACCCTTACTCATAGGCCCTATGTAGAGCTGCTTCCCGATCTGCACTTAAATCTATCAAAAACAAAAATATTGCACTTATTCTTTTCAAATTTTGTTTGTATATATTTTTGCAAAATACAAGAGACTTTACCAACCATGATCAGGATCGGTCCAATTTTAGGCCTAGTGCCCATATAGCTATAACATCCGATATGAACTTTTTCATATCTGCATCCAAAAAAATTAATAAAAATCCCACTCAAATTTGGTTTATCTTATTTTCTATGTCCAGTTAGTTTGGCCTAAGAGATAGGGTCTCTAAACGCATGGTATAGGGTATCGTGTAGTCGGTCTAGACCGACTATAATTTTCTTACTTGTTTTTATTTCATTTTAGCTAGAAACATTTTACTGAATCTGTGTGGTCAGGGTATAATGATTTTGTGCCGATGTTTGTAACTACAAAAAATATTTGACCTAGACCCATCTATTGTTATACCGTACGTCCGTCTGTGTTTCCATGCAAACTTTGTAATGATACTACAGGCCGTAAATATATTAATGAAATTTAGTATATAAGCTTTTATGAAATTGATGAATTTCGGTTCATGTTCAGACCTAGTCCCCATATGAGATTTAATTGGCTTAATATCCAAATTATCATATAGGTCGTGGTCAAATTGGGTTTGTTTATGTTTATTACATACATTTATCAGTAGTCCAAAAATAAACCCCATAGGACAATTCTTAGTCATAGCCACCATATGAAGCTGATTCCCGATTTTCACTTAAATCTATCAAAAAACAAAAACATTGCCCAGCTTTTTCTCAAATTTGGTTTGTATATACATATTTGCAAAAAATAAGTGACCTCACTAAATATGGTCAGGACCCCTATATTAATATAGCATCCGATATGAACTTTTTCATATCCAAAGGCAAAAGAAATTAATAACAATCCCACATAAATTAAGTTTATGCTTATTTTCTATATCTAATTAGTTGGACCTAAATGCGTCGTATAGGGTATCGTATGGTCTAGAGCGGCTATAATTGTCTTACTTGTTTTTTTTTTTTTTTTTATTGTACACTAGATGTAACCCGGTGTGCTTCGCTATAAACTTCCCCACCCCCCATCGTAATGAAGAGTCTCACGCAAAGTCCCAAGGCTGTCACTATTACAGTATTCCAGATATATGATATTTAATATTTACTTTGTATGGGGATGCCACGCTCCTTTTACCGATCCCGCCCATCTTTTCTTTGACTACTCACGTTAATAATAAATGATGTAAGACAAATTTGCAAAGCTGTCTCTGTCATAGAACTAGAGATATTTGATATTAAAAATTTACTTTTTTTGGGAGGTGCCACGCCCACTAAAAATATTTTTAAAAAATTTAAGCCAATAGCACTTCCCATATTCGCAATAAGACTCTGTGAAAATTTCAGGAAGAATAGATTACCTCCTACAAACAAACAAACAAACACACATTATTATATTATTATATACTAGCAGATTCCAGCCCTCGAATTTCGAGTGCAAACTCTAGGAAATTTTATTTTTTCATTAAATAAAGACCCTAAAAGTATATTAATCAATTATAATTATTATTCACAAATCAACACAAAAAAACAAACTCATTTTTATTACAAACACATTAACAAATGTAATAAACACACACATAGCATTGTATAATTTTATGTATGTGTTAGTAGCAACTTTAAATGCAATTTACTCAAAATAAAGGAAAAATTAAAAAATCTGTAAATCTGCAAAACCGCTAAAAAGAAATACCTTTCAAATAATATACGTTTGGTCAAAATCGGGATAAAACGGTAGAAGAAAACATCGGTCACAAGAAATCGCCTAGCCTATTAATATTATAGATATAGTATAGAGATGGATGCCTCACTAGCCAAATCGATTAACTCCACTTTCAAATTTATGAACATTTTCATGCCAAAGTGCTTGATTGACGGCTAATTGTTTATATTCAAAACAAATTTCTCTCATAAGTTATAAGGATTTACGCTTTAGCTTTAAAATTTTCATAATCGATTTCCCCCCAAAAAAAAGTAATGAATCTAAAAACTTGCATAAAATACAACTTTAAAAATATTTTCATACGGGTCAATAAAAGCTACATTGTTTAATTTTAATTTTTGTTTATTGTTCCAAAAATTTGGTGTTTGTAGATGAAAATTATTGAAATTTAAATTAAGTTTTGATGTTGCATTTTTATTCTGTGTGTAGCAAAAGCTGGGCGAAATTAAAAGGAATGGACTAAGGGCTACATAATCAATATAGAGTGCGTGATAATACAATGAAAACTTGCAACAAAACGTATTTTTGACGACTTGAACGATCAATACCAAAAAATTGTATCACAATATTAAAATCTCTTTTATTAATTTAAAAATTTTAATGTTTTATTAAATTTTAAAAAGAAAAAAGAATAACATAAAAAAGCTTAACTTCAGAAAAAAAAAATAACAAAACTCAAAAGTATTCATTTATATGCTATTGATAAAACAATGAAAACCTTTACTATACAATAATTGAAATCGTTCCCTCTAGTTTTGGTTTCAATACTTTTTTAAGTATCCATTATTTTTTAGTATTGCTTCACAACGTCATTGAAATTTTTTGCCACTGAATTACCTGCCTCTATGAGATCTGGGGCCAAATCACCGCATTCGTTATCGAAATTTTTCGATCGAAATTATTTTTTTACTTTCCAAAATTAAATACTAAGAATAATTTTATGCTGTTACAGTTAAAGAATTTAAGAGTAAAAGTGAAGTGAGTTCTGATATTTGTCCGTCTTCTCAATATAATAACCCAAAATATGGAATTTCATTTGATTTTACTCGATATCGAGTAATTTCGTGTCCACATTTTTCGATCTGCAATTTCCAATAGATTTTCTATGGGATTGAGGTCTGGGTATTGGGTTGGCTATTTCAAAACTCTAACGGCATTCGATTGTAGCTTTAGAGGTGTTTTTCAGTCTTTGTCATGTTGGAACTTCCAGACCAGGGACATTTTTTTCATCCGTGTATGGATACATTACATCATTTCGAATTTGCCTGTATCCAAACCATGGCCCGAAAAGCAACCCCAGCCCATAATATTGCCACCGCCAAACTTAACAGTATTATTTGTATATTTTGGATCTAGTATTTTTCCCTTTGGTTGTCGTACAAACGTTCTTTCATCCTGGCCTCTTAAATTAAACTTGGACTTATCTAAAGTGAGAACAGTATTCCAATTCCGTCTTAACCAGGTTCATGTATTCTTTAACAAAATTTATACGAACCGGCCGATTCTTCTCTGATATCAGTACTTTCTTTACAGGACGATAACAATCGAGATCAGCCTCAATTGCTGGTCGAAAAACAGTTCGAGCACAAATTTTTAATTTCAAATTGTTAATGACCTTTTTATGTAGCCTATTTTGACATTTTTAAACCGTCTTGCTATTAAATTATCATAACGTTGATTCATTTTACGGGGGCCTGCCGCCTAAATGTTGAGTCGTTACGATATTACTTGATCATTTTTGAAATTAACTATTTATTCAGAAAATATTACTCACAAATTTTCTTTTCAAAATTTTAAAAATACAATTATATTTAAAAAACAGTTGAAAGAAAATGTCAGAAACTTTAAATATTTATTTTATACATTTTTTCTCATACCATCTTCTGGTTTTATTGTTTCAATCAACTGTGATACAGAAGTTTCCATTGTTTTGGCATCACTAAAAAATATTTTTTTTCGTTTATCTATTATTATTTTATTGGATGTATTTCTTGTAACAAATTTGTTGCCTTTCGATAGAAAACATACCAAAGACTGATTTTACAAAAAAAAAAATTGGCAAACTTAGAAATTTGCAAAAGTTTCCAAGTGGGTGACCCACTGTATATTTAAATTTTAATGTATTATTTATTTACATTTGGCATTTTAATGAAAAATTTAGGTATTAAAAAAACTGATTTTTTAAAAATCTTTTAAATTTTTTGCAATAATTCTTGAACACTGTTCGGGATTAAGTTTTACTTTGAGAATGAAAAAACTTTTATTTTCAAAATATAAACTCATTTGTTTTGCAGCAATTATGATTGCTTAGCCACAATTTTACTGAAGAATGAAATAAGAAATTATCAATTGAGTTATCGCTGAAAAAGTAAGCAAACAAATATCAAGATAAGGAAAAACAAGTAAGAAAAGAGCGACTATGCTATACACTATACCATGCGTTTCGAGAATTGGTCTTAGGTCCCACTAATTGTGTATAAAAATAAGCAGAAGCCAAATCTGAGTGGAGTTCTTATAAATTTTTTCGCCTGCAGATTTGTAAAAGTTCATATCGGATGCTATATTTATATGGGGGACTAGGTCGAAAAATGGACCGAACCTGGCCATATTTGATGAAGTCTTTTGTTTTTTGCAAAAACATATGCAAACCAAATTTGAGAAAAATCTGTGCAATATTTTTATTTTTGATAGATTTAAGTGAAGATCGGGAAGCAGTTTTATATGGTGGCTATGACTAAGAATTGTCCTATAGGGTTTATTGTTGGACTACGGATTAATGGATTTAAGAAGCACACACAAATCCAATTTAAATGAAATCTATATGATAATTTGGATCTTATGGTAATTAAAGTCGATCTCATAGGGGTCTTTTATATGAGGACTAGGTCTGAACATGCAACGATATTCAGCAATTTCAATAGCGTTTGTTCTATGGCCGATAGAAGCTTATATATCAAATTTTATTAAAATATATTTATATTTGCGACCTGAAGTTTGATTACAAGATATACATGGACACAGAGAAGGACAGACAGACAGACGGATTGACGGGCACTCAACTCAGAAAGTGACTCTGAGTTGATCGGTATAAAGCCATTATACTCTAACCACATATTGTTTTAGGGTATTAATATAAAAAGTTATAAAAAAAAGTTTGGCCAGTGACGCTAACCCCGTTGGGAGTTTTACTATAGTAACCTAGTACTTTCACCCTGATTTAGAATTTCTTATCCCCCCCCCCCCCCCCCAGACAATGACCTCGAAAATCTGCCACACAAAGTGTTATTGTACAAATAGTAATTTGTGCATTGTGAAAACCCAAATTTTATTTTCGTATGATGTTATTTTTGTATTTCGGTATTATTTAAATATGAAACTTTTCAAGAACAGAGCGAAACTTTAAAGAGCAATTTTTAAAAAATATGTATTACTAGATAATCTTGGGACGGTATCAAATTTGTGGAATTACATCGATCGAATACATTTAATTTAACAAAGTTCTATAAAATATTTAACAAAGTTAAATATTGAATTCCAGCAGTTTTTTCAAAATTGCTAACGTTTTTCCTCTGTAATCTGTATATTTTTCATCTCTGCAGTTGGCAATCTTGATCAAGTAAATTTTTTTTTATTCAAAATGTGTTTTGTATGTATATGTATTTTTACACACACAAACACACTCCACTCCACACTCGTTCGTAGCAAATTTACAAATTTACGTTTGTCTGATTGCGTGTAGATTCCTTGACATTTTGATTTAACATCTGTAATTACATGATACATAACTACACTTACATACATACTCATATTTTTTAAACATTCATATGCTTTTTCATTTTATTTTTTATTTTCTTGTTTTATCATTTAAGAACACTGACATGCAAAACTTAATTTAAGCTAAACAAGTCTTTGATGACACACATACTTGAATGCGATAGTTTATTTAAATTGATTTAGAAATAATTTCAGAAAATAATTTTACTTAAAGTTCCAAAAATTTATATTTTTTAAACACACGCACACACACACACACAATAAAATTGCAAGAACACATTTATAGTTATTTATATGATGAAGTTGTGCGTTTTTTAATAACCTTATACACAATTGTGTATATAATAAGTAATAATATTTAAACAAATTGAAATGTTTTATTTTTTCTTATTCTTTGATATCTCTCTTTCCTTTAAGGCCCATGTTCTATTACCAACTGTCAAAGAATAATTTGCAAGTGGTATTTATGGCGCATGACATCAGTTAGTAAAAACAGGGTGTATAGAACTCCGAAATTGTTTCCGTAATACGTTAAGTTTGTTAGTCTAGAAAAAAATTGTATAAAAAAACTAACTGGTTTTGATACAAAATTTCTGAAACATGATTTATTATAACAGTTGGTTACCCTAATAATTACCTAAAATAAAAATTTTAATCTATAATATTAATAGGCTAGGCGATTTCTTGTGACTGATGTTTTGTTCTACCGTTTTATCCCGATTTTGACCAAACGTATATTATTTGAAAGGTATTTCTTTTTAGCCGATTTGCAGATTTACAAATTTTTAAATTTTTTCCTCTATTTTGAATAAATTGCATTTAAATTTGCTACCAGATACATAAAATTATACAATGCTATGTGTGTGTTTATTTATTTTTGTGTTGATTTGTGAATTGGCCATAATTGATTAGCATACTTTTAGGGTCTTTATTTAACCAAAAAATAAAATTTCCTATAATTTGCGCTCGAATTTCGAGGGCTGGAATCTGCTAGTAATAAAATAAAAATAATTGTTTGAAAATTTTTTAATGATATCAATTTTTTAAAATTTTTATTTCGTAAAAATATACTATAAGTATATTGAAGTATAAATATACTCTAAGTATACCTGTAATACTGTATGTACATTAGCGTGGTCCTATGTTATAAGCACATTTTTAAATGGCGATTTTGAGAGTCCCGGGGTCCAGTTTGTTTCCTTTGATATAAAACGAATAAATGTGAAGTTTTAACAACTGAAATGACATTCGCCCCTGCATCGTACATAAACACCGATCACCAGCAGTCCAACCACATAAGCAGATATACAGTCAACATTACATCAACACACATAATTTTAAGTATAACAAACATCAACAACAGCAGCCTACTATATATAAGCATACACATTCAACCAAACCATCATAGAACCAACGGCCAACAATTGAATTATAAATTATATTTCTGTGGTTTTCTGGAATAACCGCGTATGTCCATCTTTGTCAGTTTTGAGTTAACGATGCCAAATATATTAATTTTTAACGCTCTTTACATGTGTTTAATTTTTTTTTTTTTAATATTGACCATTTCTGAGTTTTTTCTTTAGATAACGACGTAACTTAAATGTTTATTAAATTAATTTGCAGCACTTACGACGTATGTCAACCTACGTTTGATCGCTGACAAATTATTTTCTCAGAAAACGACACATAGCGACATACGTTGTTATTATTGAAAAAAATGGAAAATAATTTTGGATTAGTTTTCAGTTTATAACCACTTGTATAAACTTGTGTGTTTATTTCTGTTACTTTTTGTCACTATTATTCTTGATACGCTGTTATATTCTCATCCTAAGTCCCGTTAACTTCTTGTTGACGAACAAAAAAATCCATTTTTCAAGCAACAACAACTTATGTCTACATGGGTGGTTGCATTGGTAGTTTTCTTTTTCAAATAAAACGACGTTTGTCGACATAAGTTGTTTTATCTGCACACGCTTTAAGTGTAATTTACATATTGTTTTTTTCGTCCTTCTCTAGGATCTATTCCTCTGAAGATTTTTGACTCAAAATTTTATATAAAGTATATATTGCCCATATCTACAGGAATGTTTGATAAAAAGCTCTAAAATCTTTATATCGAGCCCATAATTTCAAATATAACGTTTTTGGGCTCCCCTGAACATTTTGCTTTTATGACATACGCGGTTATTCTAGAAAACCACCGATTTTTGCAAGGCAAATTTTTAATTCTCACTTGGTTAACATATAAAAGTATGGCAAGTAAGTTTTGATACGGAATAGCGTGGGGACACATTACTGCAAAGTAAATTATCCATTTTAAAAGACGATCGGTACCGGTTGTCATACATTTTAATCCAACGGCTTTGCGGCTATGTGCTCCCGATTACTCCAGCGGCTTCACGGCTGTCTGCTCCCGATTACTTCAGCGGCTTCGCGGCTGTCTGCTCCCAAATACTTCAGCGGCTTCGCGGCTGTCTGCTCCCGATTTCTCCAGTGGCTGTCTGCTTCCGATTACTTCACGGCTATCTGCTCTCGATTGCTACCGAACGGTTGATCTTGCCGAAGTTATTGCTACCGCTAACCGAGCCACCATTATTACCGAAGCTATTGCCGTCGCCCACCGAACGAAAGATATTGCCGAAGCTGGTGTCGCAATCTACCGAGCCACCAATATTGCTGAAGCTAACGGTGTCGCTTATCGCGCAACCAATATTGCCGAAGCTATTACCGGTCGCTCGAATCTGGTGTCGCAATTTACCGAGCCACTAATATTGCTGTCGCTTACCAATCCACCATACTGCCGAAGTTATCGCAAAATAATATAAGCAAATGTGTAGATCTTCCATGCCTAAAATTTGGCATAAATCCGAGGACGTTAACCCATTATTTGCAAAGGCCAGCTTAGGATAAAGATTACCGAAAATAAAACTTTAATTTAATTAAATTTTTCGAGTTTTTTTTTTATTTAACTCGATGAAACCACTATTTAGAAATGAACTTTTTTCATTATTTAACCCTTCTGTGCTCTTGGGATCAAAATAATCCCTTGTGATATATCTTTGCTGCAATTATCTCCTTATTGTTCGCGAATATAAATTAAAACAACTTTTAAACAATTTTATTATAAAATTATTTTATTTTTAAAACTACCTATATATTTCTAGACAAAATAAAAACATTGTTGAACTATAACTCAACATTGTTAAATTAAACTTGACTTTGTACAGGAAGGATATTGCTTTTCTTCTTCATTATTAGTTAACATTTTATTAAAAGCTTTTATAATTCATTGCAGAAATTGTAACTCTTTTTAAATTCTTCATTAGATTCCCATGTCGATGTGGGAACTAATACTAAAACAACTGAAAATTTTTTAATTTTCTGCTACACAAAATCGCTTAAATCATTATTTATGAAATTTTCGGGGTGAATGAATTTTCTATTTTCGATTAGTGTCACAACTGGTGCCCCTGCATCTAGACGAACATTCATTTTTTCTTTCACTTCTAGGGAAACTTTTGAGTCTAAAAATGCTAATGCCAACATATCTTCGGTCAAATACCACAAAAGCTATTGCAAAAAAGTTATTTACTTTTTTATTATATGCCAAAACTCAAAGTTTGCCCTCGGCAAGGAATAGATTAACGTTTTTCGATTTATTCCAAATTGTTAGCATGCATGATTTGCACATTTGGTTATTACATTTTAAGCGTCACATCCAAAAATTCAACAGCAAAATATTTGAATTTGTTGAATAAATTGTCTTTCATTAGTTTGGGGTCATATGTGACCCCAAGCCCAAAGGGGTTAATGGGATCAAATTATTTTTTCCGAAGACAAAATATTACATTTTAAAGTACAAAACTGATTAATTTTTGATACAAAGTATTTAGAAAGAGTACATTTACTAAATATTTGACAAAAATCTAGTTTTACTCGAAATCCAGAAAAAAAAAATACTTGTAAAAAATTCTACCAAAGCGATTTACCTAAAAATTTACATTTAATATGTATTTAACATCACCTTAAAGTCCCAGATCCATTTTTTTAAATATTGTTTAAGAAAATTTTTTAAAACTTGAAAAATTACACATTTTCGGTCTCATTACGCAATAGGTTACCAACGTGGTAAAAAAAAAAACAATACTTCATATCTGAGTTCATATAAGTATAGAAAAAAATTATGGCTTTTCGTAAAATCTGAAAAAAAGTCATATTTTCCCCATATAAACACACTTGAAATTTTCAATCGATTTCCTTTATCTGATTATCCCCAAACTTCATATTTATTAGTTTTATTTATAAAGGAAACAAACTGGACCTCCCCAAAATCGCATTTTCTTTTTTAATGACCACTCTAATGTACATACTTATGCATATTTCATACTTATAAATATTGGTATGGCAGGTAACATACTCAACTTCTACTTATATCCAGTTGTGCTGAAATACAACATGGCATGACTGCCTACACTGGTTTGAATATGTTGTTATATGGGTATTGTTTTATTTTTAACATCAGTCACTCATACATGTTTGACCACCAATACTTTAGGAGAATTCAAAATGATAATTTTGTCATACATACTCGTACTCGTACGTAGTATGTATGTTATGTATTTACGTTTGGCTTTGTTATCGGCACAACACAATTTTATGCTCACATCTGTTTTTTGCGGTTATCATCTGTTGTTTTTTTTTTACTAGAACTCGTACTAGTCGATTACTATAACTCATCAAATAAGGAAAGGAAAGAACAAATGCAACGCCTCTCATAAGTAAATTTTCTTAAATTTTTTTTTTTTTTAATTATCATTATCATTATAAATTGATTTTATTCAAAAAACTTTCTACCGTATTGGTTAACAAGTCGTTAAATATATTGAATTCCGTCATTAAACGTGAGCTCATTTTGTAAAAAACGAAACTTTGAAATTTGTATGGAAACATAAATACATAATCAAGGCAAAGGGCAAATTATTTCGAAACAAATATTTATATTTTTGTAAAAAAAAAAAAAAAACTTAAAACATAGAATAATACTCGTAAGTCATCGGCAGTTGTATTCCGAGCAAGACGCGGAATTTTACGACAGTCAACTTTTAAGGTTCTGAAATTACACTGTTGGAAACGTTGTTAGCATAATTATCCAAAGGAGCAGCACTCTTAGATGAAGTTAAAAAGTGACATCGAGGAAGAAGGAAGCAGCGAGTTTATAGTAGCGTATGGAAGTGGAGAAACAGCATTCATATCGGTCAGGTACAGAGGTTTAGAAACATAGAGATGGAAATTTGAGGGAGAATGTTTGTTAATACCGATGATTTTTTCCTGTAAGGAATTTAATAAATAATTCGCCACATATAGAAAATTTGGCTTGAATGGCCATAAGATCATTATATATCTGATTATACTTGTGCCGGGACTTTCTTAAAAAGTTGCTAAATTCAACACCAATCATTCTGCTGCTTAGACATGTCAATTGAAGGTCAAGCATCACGGGGTTAAAGGCCACCAGTGCTTAATGTGTAGCCAGAAAGAAACCATACGTTCAGTACCGGCAAATGTGTATTTCTCATTCGAACAGTTCATTATTGTATAAAAAGTTCGATATTCCGATATTCAATATTGACACAAATCAAGATATTGAAGACACACAATAAAAACTGCTCTAGGAAATATCGCCCAAAAAAAAATGCAAATTTGCTCATTTTTCGTTCTTAAAAGTTCTTAAACTGCAGGTGATAAATTTTAACAAAAAATTGCCAAACTGGTTGCTTGCATTTTTAAAGCGCTGGATAAACCTTGCGCCGCAATTGCAAAATCTCACGAATTTTTTCTTAAAATTTTTGGCTTGCGTGATTTACAAATGCAAGCAACCAGTTTGGCGAAAGGATGGAACTGTTTTTACTTCCCATATTGTCATGCAGTTGCACGAGACACTCTTCAATTGTTTTTTTAACTGTATACCAAGTATTTATATAATTTCATGTGCTATTTTTCCATAATGGAAAATAAACTTCTATATAAATAAATATTTAATTTTGCATAATTTTAATTGAATTTTTAGTGAATTTTCATATGGATAATACTGATTAATTTTTGGGCGCTTTTTTGAAATTTAAAAAAAATTTTTTTTTGCCATTTTTCATATTTTTGCATATATTTTTTTGGGCGATTTTAAATTTTTTTGGATCATTTTTCATGGGCCCATTTTCCTAGAGCCATAAAAAATCGGAATATCTCTTAAACCATTTGACTCGTTGGCGCAGTTCTATTTTTAATTTTCTATTTTGATTTAATAGATATTCAATTTTTGTGTTCCCTGAGCCTTCTTAAAATTCATTAAAAACTGCAAAATGCGCTGTTAAAAATCTTAGCCATTTGTTTGTGAAAACTAAATTTTTAAAATTCACCTTAATTTAAATTAGTTTTTAATTAAACGAATAGGATAATCATATCTACAAAGATTAAAATTGATCGATGATCGAAACACCAAGTGGGATACCCTGGTTATGCGAACAAGCTATAACTGGAATGAATGGAATATCATGAATTGAAAAAATCAAATGTGATCTGATAAATTAAATTTCGCGTTAATTCTCATAATGTTGTCTCTGCGATGCAAAATTACGTTACCAATTATCAATGCGTGTTCCACGATTAAGTTGAAGCGATTTTCGCATAGTGAATGCAAAGTACGAGTTAATGGATATGATATTAACGTTGTAAAAAGCGGCAAAGGAGACAAAAGTGTTTTATTGCTACCCGGTGCCTTAGGATGCAGTTGGACAGATTTTAAACCACAAATTGAACAACTACCAAATTTATTACCAAATCATACCATTATAGCCTGGGATCCACCAGGTTATGGCAAATCAATACCACCAAAACGACAATGGGGTTTGAATTTTTTTCACAATGATGCTCGTTGTGCCCTGGATTTAATGAACGCATTGAATAGACCAAAGTTTTCGATCATTGGTTGGAGTGACGGTGGTATTACTGGTCTTATTTTAGCCGGTCGTTACTTGGAAAATGTACAAAAATTAATTATTTGGGGTGCTGGAGCATACGTGAATGCAGATGAAGTGAAAGCCATACAAAATATTAGAGATGTTAAGAAGTGGTCAGCACGAATGCGTGAACCTATGGAAAAGGTATATGGTGTCGAGAGATTTGCTGAACTTTGGTCAGAATGGGTTGATGCCTACGTTTTATATTATTCTGAATGCAATGGAGATTTCTGTACTAAGGAAGTGGATCAAATAAAAGCTCCTACGTACATTTTACATGGCAAAAAAGATCCAATGATTGCTGCTGAACATATACCTTATTTAAGAGAGCACATTAAAGGAGCAAAGTGAGTGTTATCAGAATGTTTAACGACCAGTTGTAGTGTTCTTTATAATAATAAATTAATTTTGTAATAAATTAAAAAATACATTTTACATATAAAATTTATTTGTTTACTAACTTCTATTATATTTTATTACAGATACTATGAATTTCCAGAAGGTAAACATAATATCCATTTAAGATATCCCGAAGAATTTAATTCGAAAGTTGCTGATTTCATTTTAGAAAAATATTAAAAAAAAAAAATAATAAAATAAATATATGTGCTGTCGCGGCAACATACATATGTAAATAGAATAAAATTGATTTAAAAATAAAGAAAATCGACACTTCCAATCAAAAGTGTCTAAAATTACTAAATCGCATTTTGAAGTTGATTGTTTTTTGTGGCCAAGCGAATATAATGGGAACGAATGGGTTAAGGCGCCTA